>ML333379.1:0-13405 GCA_005239505.1 Nicotiana paniculata
TTCAACTACCCTAAGCATCATGACAGGGGGAACTCAACATATGCAACCTGACCCTGATCCTGCAATACAACAACAAGACATCATGGAATCATCTAGGAATGAACAATTGGTACTTAAGCCACACAGATATCAGAGTTCTCACCCTCTTGAGAACATCATAACAGATTTGGCATCTGGAATCAAAACAAGATCATCCTTGAAAAATCTGTGTGCGTTTGATGCCTTTCTATCCATGATCGAACCAAAGAAAATTGAGGAAGCCCTACAAGATGCTGATTGGGTAAATGCCATGCAAGAAGAGCTGAATCAGTTTGAAAGAAGTCAAGTATGGCACTTGGTACCCATGCCATTGGATAGATGTGTAATTGGCACCAGGTGGGTCTTCAGGAACAAGCTCGATGAGGATGGAACTGTTACAAGGAATAAGGCAAGATTAGTTGTTCAAGGATATAATCAAGAGGAAGGAATTGACTATGATGAGACCTTTGCCCATGTGGCAAGACTGGAGGCAATCAGACTTCTTATAGCATTTGCTGCACACATGGAATTCGCTCTTCATCAGATTGATGTTAAAAGTGCCTTTCTAAATGGCTATCTGAAGGAAGATGTATTTGTCAAGCAGCCTCCAGGGTTTGAAAGCAAGGAGTCACCTGACCACGTATACAAACTCGATAAGGCTCTATATGGTCTCAAACAGGCACCAAGAGCATGGTACGAACAATTATCAAAATTCCTGCTAGAACATGGGTACAAACGAGGCAAAATTGATAGTATCTTGTTCTTAAGGGAAAAAGGTAAGGATCTACTGGTTGTGCAAATATATGTGGATGATATCATATTTGGAGTGACTTCTGAGAAATTGAGCAAGGAATTTGCTATGCTAATGGGAATTGAGTTTGAGATGAGTATGATGGGTGAGCTAAACTTTTTCTTAGTCTTGCAAATTAAGCAAAATTCAAATGGAACAATGATCCACCAACAAAAGTATGTGAAAGAATTGCTCAAGAAGTTTAAAATGGAAGACTAAAAAAAATAGACACTCTCATAACCACAACTACAAAATTGGATATGGATGAACCTGGTTCATCTGTTGATCAGAAGCTATATAGAGGGATGATTGGGTCTCTATTGCATCTCACTGTCAGCAGACCTGAGATTGTGTTCAGCGTGGGATTGTGTGCCAGGTTTCAAGTAAATCCAAAGGAGTCTCACCTCACTGTAGTAAAGAGAATTTTGAGATATTTGAAAGGCACCACTGATTTATGCCTTTGATATCCTAAAGGTGGTAATTTCGACCTTGTAGGATATGCTGATGCTGATTATACAGGATTCCTGGTTGACAAGAAAAATACTTCAGGTATGGATCAGTTTTTGGGTTCATGCCTTGTGTCTTGGGCTACCAAGAAACAGAATTCAGTAGCCTTGTCTATTGCTGAGGCTGAATATGTGGCTGCAACCTCATCTGTGCCAAGTTGTTATGGATCAAACAACAACTCATGGACTTTGGTATTGATGTAGGAAGCATTCCTATTTTTTGTGATAACACTAGTGCTATTAGTATGACGAAAAACCCGGTTCATCACAAAAAGGACTAAGCACATAGATGTTAGACCCTGTTTCCTAAGGGATAACTATGAAAAAGGAATGATCTCAGTCGAATTTTGTACTATTGATCATCAAATTGGTGATATATTCACTAAAGCACCTAGTGGGGAGCATTTTGAGAGAAACAGGCTAGAATTAGGGATGATTAAGATCACCTGATTGAAAAAAAAAATATTTTTATAAATGAATATTTTTTGGCTAGAAAATTTTAATTAGGTACTTAATCAGATTAATAATTGCTCAGAATCATGTCTTTATTGCCATACTCTTGTGCCATGTATTAATATGATTCCCTGAATTCTAATAATGTTCATCTATCTTTGAAAAATGAGGAAATTTAAAGATTTCTAACGGGTCGAACCTGGTTCATCTATGCTGATTCATCTGACTGACAAGGTACATACTCTTCTCCATATAGTAATTCAATTACAGTTACACATGAGCAGGATTCTATCTATATTTTGTTCATTCCTAAGTCTTTGTACCAATCCATAAATGAACCCGTTCCAAGGAGTCACATCAACACTCAATTAGCCTAGAAATAGGGAATTCTCAACCGTCAAATCAATGATACTCCTACAATTATTAGACTTCCACTTGAATAAATTTTTATCCGTTGTAAAATTAATGGCCATATCTTATAAAAGGCAATCATTACTCCTCTCTTCATAAAGCTACCCTCAAACCAAGTTTAACTCATACTACACAACCCAAAACTTGCAATTCGTTCTTTTCTCCTAACAAAGCATAAAAATGTCTTCACCTCCACCAACTTCTTCGTCTAATTCCTCACCAAATCGTGATTACGATGGAGGACATTCTGAATCTATATCCAATTCTCCATCTGTTTACAGCTCCGAATCACCAGAAATTCCATCATCCCCTGAAAACACACCCATTCTTGAACCCATTCCAAACCCTACTCCTGGCCCCAAGAATCGTCGTGTTAAAGTTCTTGCCCGAAAATCTATTGCTTCTGGGGCTAGGGAAAAATTCTTGGAGTACCTTATTAAAGCAGACAAAAGTAATAAGCCAGATTCATCCAGTGAATCATTTAAATCAGCTAATGAGGAAGAAGCACCTGGTTCAACCAGTTCTGAAAAAGGTAATCTTGAAATCGATTCTGAACTTACTTCTGCTGATAAAAGATTCGTGTTGGTAGGGTCTGTTATTGATGTCGAAATACCTGGAAGGAAGAAGGGTGGGAGAAAAGAAAGAATTCTTGAGAGAGAGGGAGAAGAAAATGTGAGGGAATCTAGGGAGGATGGTGCCACGCTGGTTATCTGTGGTCCCATTCCTGAAACCATGGGAGAAAAAGTTACTGATTTAGGGGGAATCATAGTTGAGGAAGCTGCAGCAGATCTTGCAAGTCTGAAGAAAGGTACAGATGAACCTGGTTCATCGGGAGAAGAAACATTGGCTGAAAGGTTGAAAAAACTGGGGGAGTCTTATAACCCCAAGAGAAGAAGGAGTCAGAAATCCAAGAAGGCAATTCACCAAGTTCCTTCAAAGAAAAGGAAAATTTCTGAAGTTGCTGATGTTTCTGCTCCAAAAGTTAGAGCTACTCGTAGCACTATGAGAGAATAATAAGAGAAATTAGAAAAGGCTCTGAAGGAGAGCAAGAAGAAGAGGGAAGCAAAAGGAAAAGCAAAAGTTGGAGAGCCTGTTAAGGCTATTGAGATTGAAGAGACTGGGTTGGAACTGGTCCAACAGGAGGAGCAACCTGCTCCAGGCGTGGCTGAGACACCAAAACCCACAAAGGCTAAGTCTTCTTCAAAGAAGTCAGCTAGGATGTCTGTCGCACCAACAAGATCTGTTAAGAAGGCCAGGGCCAAGCCAAAGAGAGTGAAAGTTGTTTATGATGATGATGCAGACTGGAGTGGAGAGGAGGAGAAGGAAATTGGAGTGGTGACTGACAGAGTTACCATGTTTGGAAAAAGAACAATACTATAGGGTAAGCTGGTGAAGGATTTAGAAGAGCCTGAAATGTAATATCTGATGGAAACTCTGGAGGTGCAAGGCTGGAAGGACCTGGTCCTTCGCATGGAAGGCAGGATGGCAAGAACTGAGTTGGTAGAGTTTATGGGGAATGCCAGTGTCAAGGAAGGCAGGGTCACATCTATGGTCAAAGGAATTGAGGTTTCCTTTGATGTTAAAGAACTGGGTGCTATTCTTAACATACCAGCTAAGGGCTGTGAGGACTATACAAGGTAGAGATGGCCTTATCTAGATGGGATGGCCTCAATAATCGACATCACCAGGTTCTTTAGTGATAGTGAGAAGGAGATTGAACCCAGGCCGGTTTACAAGAGTGAGATGAAGCCCGAGCTCAAGCTACTCTTTGAGTTCGTCATCAAGTTCCTACTGCCTAGACAAGAAATAAGGCACATGGAAAATTATATGGATCTTACTTTGATGGAATGCTTGTACAGGGGAAAACAAATTAATTGGCCAGCTTTTGTCATCCAACTCATTGACGGAGTGGTGAACAGAACCAAAGCACACGTAATTCCTTATGGCTTCATTCTGACAGCGGTGCTTGCACATTTTGGGGTTCCAATAAGGAAGGCTGAGATGGATACGACCAAAGATTATTTTGGGAAGGAAACTTTGCTTACATGTGACTACAATGTCAATGTTCCTGTGGATGAACCTGGTTCATCTAGGAAGCAACCAATCAACAGCAAAGTTAGAACTTTGGTGCAAGAAAACGATATTAAGGATATGGAGATCCTTCTTTTGAAGTCTCGTGTGATTGAGGTTGAAGAAGAGCGGGATGCTCTTAGAGCTGAATTAGCAAAGGAGAAAGAAAAGAACGAGGGTGTTCTTCAGCAGATTCTGTCTCTCCTACAATCCAAGAACACAACCTCCACTGCACCTTCCCATCCTTAGGATTCTCAGACCTTCCATAACCCATATTAAGACCAGTGTTCAGTTTCAGTTCTTTTTACTTTTTTTTTTGTTTTTGCTCATGGTTGGCTTGTTTTCGCTTTGCTGTATGGTGGTTGATTATCGTTACTTATCAATGAATTTTGCTTTTAGTTATTGACTTGTCTCAATTTCTGAGTTAGCTAATATTTATTGGGTTTTTGTGTTGATTGATCATGCTTTGCACCTGCAGTTGCCTCAATGGCCATGGGTAATAATTAATAAAACTGATAAGTATCTCATTTTGCAAATTTTTCGATGATGCCAAAAGGGGGAAGATATGTGCTGAACTTTTCAAAATATTTTTTAAAGTGATTTTTATAACCTAATGAACCTAGATTCTCTATGATTAATGCTTAAAACAATACAAAGTTCTTTCAAGTGTATACAGGATTAAACACAGAGTTTGTCATCATAAAAAATGGGGAATTTGTTGACCCATGTCACTGCATAGTTTTGAAGATTGACAAAAGGCTGACCAGTTGAACCAGGTCCATTAGAGCGTACATCTTGAACTAACTAGCTGGCACATGAACTGTATATGCTTAGAAGATGTTTTGAATATGAAATATCAATGAACCAAGAGATCGTCTCCTAATGCGAAAAGGTTTCAAACTGATCTGATTAATTGAAGTCGAATTCAGCAAGGAAAGTAACAAAAGAAAGGAATTTGAGTTTGGTTTGAATTGGTTCACCCAGGTAGAGTTGAACTAGAATTGGAAGACAAGCTCAACGACTGACTCTATAAATACTTGATGTATTTCTGCTGGAATTCAACACGCACAAAGCTGAAGTGAATCAAAGTCTGAAAGCGAAATTCCCAGAGTTATTTTTGCTAGCAGAATCATTGTGCGATGCAAAGGCTACAGTTCAACTAGAAGAACCAGTTCCATCTGATTGATTATTGAGTCTAGTTGATTGTAGTAGGAGTTTTTAATATTGTATCTTTCAGCTTCCATAGAAGCAATTGTAATAGGTACGTATTGTTCAAGTTAGAGTTAGCTTGAGGTGTGTAGAAATTAGCTAGGGTCTAGTTACTACAAAAGGATTAGAGTTAGTCCTAGGATTACAAAAGAGTTTATTTTGTAAGTCCGTTTGGCTCAGAGTTTTTAGTGAAGAGTTGAGCAAATACCACTGAGGAGTAGGTCGTGATTTTTTCACCTTTTGAGCCAGGTGTTTTCCACGTAAAAATCTTTGTGTTTTTACTTTACTGCTTTTTATTATTCCACAACAGTAGTATTTATAACACCAAGAAGAACCAGGTTCTTCTACTAAGGCAGCACTCGAAAATTGGGTACCACACAAAGTAATCTATCTTCTTGTGTAGTATTGAAGTCTAAAACATCAGGGTGTCGAATGATTAATTGCGCATTGGTTATGTTCTTTCCAGATTGTGGTATTGTGTTATTTGTCTCTCCACGATTATGGTCATGCACCTATGGTACTTGATGTCTAATTGCGCATGGTTATTGATTTTGACCATGGTGGATGAGGCATTTCATATGGACCAGTGTTTGGATGAGGTCACATATTGCAGCGAAGTTATGTTAAGATATGATCCTTTGTGTTAAATTTGTGTTTCTTGATTTTACTAGGTATGATGGGTTTGTAGTATTTCGGTTGTGGTGGTACATGTTGAACTTGCGGGATGGTTCTCTCACTTAAGTCATTTTCCATGATTAAGTAAATTTGAATTGTTGCGTATTGGTGCATGGATCAGTTTGTGGCTCTGGGTAGTATTGGTGTGGCATGTCTGTAGAGTAGCTGGTATTTGTTCACATGAGGTCGTCAGATCTAGGATGGGTGCTATCGGATTTGATGCGGCATGTATGGAGATAATATCTGAAGTCGTCTTAGAAATTTGCTATAGTTCTTGACGAAGGAGGGAGAGTTCCATGAATTGTTGATCTGATAAGTGGTTACGAGTTGCAGCGTGTTTCTTTCATCATCGGAAGTGTACTTAGGTTTTAAACGAGGTTTTATTTGATACGAGGTTTATTACCGATACCGGGTTTGCTTCGAGCAGTTATTATGGTCGGAATTGTTGCCATGGGTATTTGAGTTATGTGACATATCATGTGATTGCATCTTGGGTTATGGTTATGGCTTGATACAACTTGTTCAGACTTATACAGTGTGTAGATTACGAGGTTCGGGTCTAATAAGAAATTCTAAATGTTTGAAATTTGGTTCTAAAGTTTATGAGCTAAGGTTAAAATAAGGATCTTCAGTTAGGTTGTGTTGTCAAGCTTGTATGGAATAGGGTGACGTGGGATCACCCCCAGGTATTTTCATGGTAAGGTTACACGGTGATTTGACGACTTAAGAACAACTCTAAGCACGTTCGAGGATGAACATATGTTTAATTGAGAGAGGATGCAATGATCCGACCAGTCGTTTTGAGAATTTGCACTTCGCTTGATAGTATACGAGCATGTGTAACTCCGTATGATGTATTATAACTTATGTGAATCGTCGGTTTTGGTTTTCAAGTTATTCAGAATCGATTTGGAAGAATGAATTTCATGATTTAAGCTTTAAGTTGGAAGAGTTGACCAAGTTTGACTTTTGTGAATTTGACCCAGGAACAGAGTTTTGATGGTTCCGTTAGGTCTAGATGGTGATTTTATACTCGGGCGTATGCTCGGATTTGCATTTGGATCTCCGTAGAAGGATTCAACACTAATTGGTGAAAATAGGAAAATTTGAAGGTTTGAAAAGTTCACAAGTTTGATCGGAAGTTGACTTTGAGGATATCAAATTCGGATTGTGATTCCCGGAAATGGTATAGCTTTGTTATGTCATTTGGTACTTGTGCGCAAAATTTAGGTTCATTCCGAGTTGGTTAGCTATGTTTCAGCACGAGTTATGGAAGTTGAAAAGTTCAAAGTATATCAAGTTCGAATTGAGGTGAGATTCGTCATTTTGATGTTGTTATGTGTGTTTGAGGCCTCGAGTAGGCTCGCATTATATTATGGGACTTGTTGGCATGTTCAGACGAGGTTCTGATGGGGCTCGTGCGTGTTTCAGATTGATTTCGGACCATTTTCCTTCATATTTGCATTGCTGGTGCTGCAAAATTATGGGCTTCTGGTTTCCTTAATTGCGATCGTGGAGCATGGATCGTGATCGTGTAGAGTTGGTTGTTCACTGGGAAGAAGTTGTTTTTCGCGTTCACGTGTCCTCAGACGCCTTCGTATAGCTTGCTGCACATTGTGCAACGTGTTCGTGCAAGTATTCACGCGTTCGCGTAGTGATTTTGAGGCTGAGCTACGCAGAGGCTGCTTCTCTTCGTGTTCGCGATGTTGTTCCCGCGATCACATAGCTTTGAGAGCCTTGTGTATCACATTCGTGAGGCTGTTGATGTGATCATGTAAAGTAATTTGGTGGCAGATTTCTTTTGTTCATCGCGAACGCGATGTCAATTCCGCGTTCGCGTAAGAGGGATGCCTGGACAGAATTATAAGTACTCTATTTCGAGGGTTTCAGCCATTTTAGCATTTTTGGAGCTATGGAGCTCGGATTGAGGCGATTCTTGAATCAATTTTCACCATGTGAATTAGGGTAAGTGTTCTCTACTCATTTTTGATTTTATATTATAAATATATCTTAATTTTCGGTGTTTGATTGAGGGCTCCAAAAGAGGAAATTGGGTTTTTTTTCTAAAACTTCATAAAGCAAAATTTTGAGATTTGAACATCGATTCAGAGTCGGATTTGAGCGAACTAGTATGGTTGGAATCGTAATTGAATGGGTTATCGGATTTTGTGAGTTTCATCAGGTTCTGAGGCGTGGGCACGGGTTGGGATTTTGGGTCGATTTTAAGCTTTTATTAAAGAATCGACCTTTATCATTTGGAATTGTTTATTTGGGCTTTATTTGATGTATTTGAGTTGCGTTTGGCTAGTTTCGAGCCGTTCGGAGGTCGGTACGTGCAGAATGGCATTTTTGGAGCATCGCTTGGCTGGCTCGGTATTGGATTTGGCTTATTAGAGGTAAGTAACACTTCTAAACTTGGTGCTGATGGTATGAAACCTCTAATTTCGTGTTATGTATTTGTTGTTGAGGTGACGCACATGCTAGGTGACGAACGTGTGGGCGTGCACCGTGTGAATCGTAACTCCGTTATTTCTGTGATATTGTGCAATTACCTGATCTTATCTGTAACCATGAAATCTCTATGTACTAGAGCCATTGAGCTATGATCCATGTTAGAAACTATATCTAAGCTACATGCTTATTCTGTTGGGATCCATTGAGGTCAGTACTGCTTTTGAGTTTTTTGCTTACATTGCAATTTCATACTCAGTAATGTTCATTCATTTCATATCATATCTCAGTCTTTGTTGCTATTTATTGACACATCATATCATCATTTTTGGGCTAGTTTCATGGAATTGTGAGCCCAAGAGAGACTGGAAAGAATGACTGAGTGAGGCCGAGTGCCTGATTATGAGTGACGTTTATGGGATCGGGCTGCATGCTGCAGCGGATTTTACTGATTTATGATAGCTCTTGGACTGAAGGAGCCTCCCCGGAGTCTGCATACACCCCCAGTGAGCGTTGTTGATTTATATTGATGGATGGATCTTCCCTGAATATGGATCTTGTCCGAATCTTTTATACCTGGGGATGAATCTTCCCCACGGGCTGGATTGGCCCTACCCAGTACTGAGTGACTGCTGGTCAGTTGATGTATATATTCCGGGATGGATCTTCCCTAGGCTGGATTGGCCATATACAATACTGAGTGATTGAGCATGATGAGTGAAAAATGTGAGACAGTGAGATTGAGTAATTTGAGAGTGTGAGTACATGAGTTTATCTCTGAGATACATTGCATTTGACATGCACACTTGACATACATGCATAGAGATGTATTTTTTCTCATGTTGTACGATATTGCGTCATTCATGATTTCACCTGCATAGTAACATGTAGGCATATGGATGTACTTTCCTTCTGCTATTTGGAAAAAATGAAACATCTTAAGTATTGTTGAAAAGTTTTGGGACAAATCATAGTTTTACAAACCTACTCATATTTTGGTGATTTCGGCAAAGGATTTGAGTTTTACTGTATACTTGAAAAGAAGTATTTATTTTCCAGAATTTTATACGAGTTGAGCATTTAATTATTTAGTTATTTCTTGCACCATCTTTACGATATTGTTATGAACTGTTGTTGGTTATTGGAGTTGGACTCTGATCCTTGTCCCAACTCGTCACTACTTTTAGCCTAAGGTTATGTTTGTTATTTATTGAGTACATGAGGTCACTTGTACTCATACTACACTTATGCACCTTGCGTGCAGATGTTGGATTTTGATGTTGACGTGAGCTGGATTTGAAGACATACCTGCGTTCCGATTGCAGTTGCTTCTTGTTCATGACAACCTTAGGTTTATAAAAAAATCTGTTTATGTACATTTCAGACAGATGATTTATTTATTTCATACCAGCTTTGTAAATTCTAATATTAGAAGCTCATAATTTGTACTACCAGTCCTTGGAGAATGTATAAGATTCAGATATTTTCTTTCACTTAATTGTCTTATTAAATTTCATTGGAATTGGATAGTTGTTAATTGGCTTACCTAGCGGGTTGAGCTAGGTGCCATCATGACTAGTTGGATTTTGGGTCGTGATAGACTACGGATATGGCTTATTATATGGCAATAATTTCAGTCCAATCTTGTTGGTTATGCCGATGCTGGGTATTTATCTGATCCACAGAAGGCTCGATCTCAAACAGGCTATGCGTTTACATGTGGATGCACTGCATATCTTGGCGATCGACTAAGTAATCAATCGTGGCTACTTCATCAAATCATGCTGAGATAATTGCTATTCATGAAACAAGTCGAGAATGTGTATGGTTGAGGTCTATAATACATCTTATTCGAAACAAATATGGTGAAGTGTTACAAACTACCTACGATTTTGTATGAAGACAATGCATGCGTAGCCCAATTGAATGGGAGGATTCATAAAAGAAAATAGACAAAGCACATTTCACCCAAGTTATTTTTCACACATAATCATCAAAAGAATGGTGAAATCAATGTGCAACAAATTCATTCAAGTGATAATATGGTTGATTTGTTCACCAAATCTCTACTGACATCAACCTTCAAGAAATTAGTGTACAAGATTGGGATGCGAAGGCTCAAGGATGTGGATTGATTCTCTCATCAAAGGGAGTTAATACGCGCTGTACTCTTTTTGCCTTACAACGTTTTGTCCCACTAGGTTTTCCTTGCAAGGCTTTTAACGAGGCAACCAAAAGGTGTATTTCTAAACATGTGTACTCTTTTTCATTCTCTAGAATTTTCTTCCCATTGGGGTTTATTTTAGTTAAGGTTTTAACGAGACACATCATCTGTTGATTAGATATTCAAGGGGGAGTGTTATAAATAGAATTGTATTTAAGGTGAATATCTATATTTTAGAGAGATTTGAGGGATTATTACTTGGTGGCTAAGTCACTCTTTCCCTATAAATAGATGGGTTCAATCTCATTGTAATTCATCCCATCTCAATAAGAATTTTCTCTTTCTAGTTTTCTCTGCAATATTCTTTCTTTTTATTGTTTTATTTCATTTTACCTACTTATAGAACGAAAATAATATAAATGATTTGGCATTATTTTTTACTAAGCTAAGGAAATATCCTATG
Source organism: Nicotiana paniculata (assembly GCA_005239505.1). NCBI lineage: Eukaryota > Viridiplantae > Streptophyta > Magnoliopsida > Solanales > Solanaceae > Nicotiana > Nicotiana paniculata. Next base: position 11,211 of record ML333379.1, read on the forward strand.
CTAATCATGACCTTTTTTTTTTTGTGAAAAAATGGTGCACATTACGCTGGAAGCCATCAGGCCGAGATGATTTGTGCAATATTTTCTACGTTTGGTAGACTAGCGGTAACAGTTTGAAAGGTTGTATAAATTTTACTATGCACAATATAATCTCTTTATGAATTAAAAAACAAACAAGACACATGGTTAGCAAACCAAGTTGAAAGAAAATGCAAATTTGCTCGCTTAAGTCCCCTATTAAGATATTTTTAGAAATAAAAATTCATATGCAATCAAACTTTTAGTAGAAATAAAAGACTTTGTTGAAAACAGTAATTGCAAATGACAACAAATCTGCATCTCTTAGAGTAGTTTGGCACAAAAAGATGCACTGAAGTTAAAGAAAGAAAAATATCCCATCAACAATTTCCTAGAGATAATAATGCATCTCTCTATGATCGAGATACTATTCAAATTAAACGAGCTTAGGATGAAACATATCGATCAATTACATTGAAGTTAAAGGAAGAAAATCATCATAGAGGTCAGGTAAATATACAAACTAGCATCTTTAAAATATCTAACTTTCATGAAATTATCAATATTTTTCTCCTTACAAGTATTCGCCTATCTTGCGTGAACTGTTAATTAGCCGCGTATTGTTATACAGTCCTAATAACTGTAGTATTATTTCATATCAAAATATGACTTTTGTTTTCTCATCTTTCTCGTCTCATGTCTAGAGCGTTACGTGTGAGGCATGTAAATATTTCTTTTTATTGTTTTCTTTACTTAAATTTACATTATTTATTGATGTATGTTTTAGGCATGATTATAAAACTTCGTTGTACTATATATTACTATCTTAATATACAAATGTGCTCATATGCAGCAAAGACAGTAGAATTTTGAGTTTATGGTTTTTAGATTTTAGAAAAGATAATTTATTGAGTTCTGAATGAATTATTTATATATATTATGTGGATTTTTTAACATAAATATAAAATTTGAGTCAAAATTAATTACTTAGTCTTCTAACCCGTAAATCGAAGGCTAGCTTTGACCTGGCAAAGAAAACAAATATCGTCGTGCATGTATTTATATACCTAACCAAATTGAAACCGATCATCTCTTAGAGTTAGTCCGTATGTTCTTGGTTTCTTTCATAATGTTCTTAACTTTATAATTTGTATTGTTTACCCTTGTGTTATCTTCTTCGTGAGTTCTATGTTTTAGAATCTTTTGGATCTTTGAAAGTCAATGCTATCAAATATATTTTAGATAAATTATTATTTTATGTTCTTCTTCCAGCACTTTCTACGTGTTATTTACTTATGTACTAAGTGATGTTATCGTTCAAAAATCATCGCTTGGTTGACAGAGAATATTTTGAGACATGGCGTAGAAAATATAATTTTCTGAAAAAGATGTAGAAAATGTATAGTGTGTAAAATTAAATAAAAGTTCTTTTTTAAATATTAAGTTGGAGGAAAAAATATTTTTTTTACTAGCGTGAGATATAGATGCGAGACACGTACATAGAAACTAGTAACTGAAAAAAACATTTAATGTCACGACCCGGAATTCCCACCTTTAGGACCGTGATGGCGCCTAACATTTCACTTGATAGGCAAGCTAACATTAGAGAATATTTAAGCCAATTTGATCAATTACTATAAGTAAAAACAACTAAATCGAACTGAAATTAATACTGAGTGCGAAATAACATAAATATCATTAATATCTAAGTACAACCCAGATCTGGAGTCACAATTCACGAGCTTCTAAAGTCTCTACAAACAAGGTTTGAAATAAATACAACTGTCTTGAACTAAAAGAACAGTAAAATAGGGGAAATGGAAGGGGGCTTCAAGGTCTGCGGACGCCAGCAGAACTACCTCGAGTCTCCAAAAGCAAATCCGAGCTGAAATGCCTCAGGGACAGCTGGGATCAGTACCAAAATCTGCACAAGAAGTGCAGAGTGTAATATGAGTACGACCGACATAATGTACTCCATAAGTGTCGAGCCTAACCTCGACGAGGTGGTGACGAGTCTATGACAAGACACCCACGTAAAATAAACCTGTGCAGATAACAATATACGTACAATACAATAATAAATAAAAGATAAACATGTGATTTTTTTTCGGGGGAGGGGGGTGTGTCAGAGTTCCCTAAGGACCTCAAGGGATCCCGGGCAGTGCTCACACCCAGAT
>ML333379.1:13542-43061 GCA_005239505.1 Nicotiana paniculata
GGGGGGGGGAGGGGGAGAGACATGCGAAAGGCGTACAAGATACGATAAATACTACAGAGAATGATAACAAGAAACAGTCAATAAGCCTTTAACCAGCAAAATTAATAAACATAATGAACAAAATTGCACGACATCACCCTTCGTACTTTTACTCTCAACCTCACTAGGAAACAATAATATCGACACGACATCACTCTTCGTGCTTTTACTCTCAACCTCACTGTGAAACAATAATAACTGCACGACATCACCCTTCGTGATTTTACTCTCACTTTCATCATAATCAATAGGTACGACACGACATCACCCTTCATGCATTAACACTCTCATATGGCACGACATCACCCTTCGTGCATTAACACTCTCCCTTACCATATAACATTGAGTTTAAACAAAAAGGAGACAGAATAAGCAAGAACACGCCTCACATCAACAATGTTTCCACAATACCAACCTCAACTTTGGAAAACGATATTCAATTATCTCAAATAGCTCATACATGCGAAAATAACGATCAATTTAGTAATTAACTAGTCTAAGCATGGATATCATGATCAAAGAAAGAAATAAATTGCAAGAAAACAAGTTCCACCGCAGCTTTGACCCAAAAATAACGCATAAGTACTCGTCACCTCACATATACGTTGTACCAAATATCTAAACATGTAGAAAATAGGCAAACAAGTCCTAATCCCTCAAGTCAAGGTTAACCACGACACTTACCTCGCTCCAAAGACCAACTCAAAGCTCTACCAGGGCCTTTTCCGTAGAATCCGCCTCCAAACTACTCGTATCTAACCATAATTGACTCAATAATATCAAATATTGCGAAAGGAATCAATTACAATGCATAAATTTAGAATTTTCAAAATTTCTCCCAAAAAGTCAAAAATTGACCCTGGGCCCGCTTGGTCAAACCCGATGTTCGGACCAAAATCCATTTACACATTAACCCCCGAGCCCGATTATGCAATTTATTTCGGAATCTGATCTCAATTTGAAGTCTAAATCCCTAATTTATAAAACCCCCCAGTTCTTCCTAAATCCTTAGTTTTCTACCCTGGAAGAACAAAAATTAGGACTAAAAATTAATAGGTGATGATAGAAATGGAAGAAAATGAGTTAAAGTTTACAATTGATGTTGAGTTTTCTATTCAAATCGCCTCTAGGACGAGATCAAATGGAAGGTTTATGAAAAATGGGAGAAATCCCGTTTTGGAACTGTTTTAAATCACTAAAGTCAGGTGTTCATCGCGTTCGCGTGAAACCTGACACGTTCGCGAAAAGCATGACCTAAATGGCTTATGCGATCTACGAGTAACTTCACGCGTTCGTGAAGGTCTATCCCGCCTCACCTCCGCGTTCGCGAGACTGGATTCGCGTTCGCGTAGAGTTACCTCAACTCCCCCTGCCCAACCTATCTAATGCTACGCGTTCATGTGTGACTGGTCGCGTTCGCGTAGAGAAAACCCCTAATGCTCCGCGTTCACGACCAAGGTCTCGCGTTCGTGTAGGAAAAAACCTCCCCAGTCCCAGATTCCCCTTCACGATCGCGAAGAACAACACACCAGATGACAGCTGAAGCTCAAAAACCAGAATTTTCTAAGTTCAAATGGTCCGTAGGCTATTCGAAACTCACTCGGGTCTTTGGGGCTCCAAACCATATATGCACACAAGTCCAAAACCTCAAACGAACTCGCTCGCGCGATCAAAATACCAAAATAACACCTAGAACTACGGATCAGACACCAAATTAAATGAAATTTTCAAGAAAACTTTAGAATTGCTATTTTAACAATGGGACGTCTGAATCACATCAAACCAACTCTGTTTCTCACAAAATTCGACATAGAAGTCATAAATATACTAATGAACCTATACCGGGTTGCGAAACTAAAATACGGATCCGGTATCAACAAAGTCAAACCTTCTAAGTCATTAAGCCTTTAAACTTTAATTTTTCAAGAAAATACGAAAACTCGAGCTAGGGACCTCAGAATTCGATTCTAGGCATATGCCTAAGTCCCAAATCAATATAAGGACCCAACGGGACCGTTAAAACATGGATCCGGGTCTATTTGCTCAAAACATTGACTAAAGTCAACTCAAATAGACTTTAAAGGAAAAATCTCATATTTTATCAATTTTTAACATAAAAACTTTTCGAAAAAGCACTCGGACTGTGCACGCAAATTGAGAAAGGATAAAATGAGATACTGGAGGCTTTGAAATACTGGTTTAAGATTTAAAACTCTAGATGACCCACCGGGTCATCATATCTCCACGTCTAAAACAACCATTCGTCCTCGAACGAACATAGAAAAGTACCTGGGCTGGTGAAAAGGTGTGGATATCTACTCACATATCTGACTTGGACTCCCAAGTAGCTTCCTCGATCGGCTGACCTCTCCACTGGACTCAAACTGAAGGATAACTCTTAGACCTCAATTGTCGAACCTGCCGGGCTGGAATAGCCACCGGCTCCTCCTCGTAAGTCCAATCCTTGTCCAATTGGATTGATCTGAAATCTAACACATGGGAAGGATCACCGTGATACTTCCGGAGCATGGACACATGGAACACCGGATGAACTGCTGATAAACTAGGTGGCATTACGAGCCTGTAATCCACCTCACCCACTCTCTCCAGAATCTGAAAGAGTCTGATATACCTAGGGCTCAACTTGCCCTTCTTTCTGAACCTCATCACATCCTTTATGGGTGAAACACGAAGAAATACTGTCTCCCCGACTATGAATGCAACATCACGAACTCGATGGTCGGCATAACTCTTCTGCCTGGACTGAGATGTGCGAAGTCGATTCTGAATAATCTTAACCTTATCCAAGGCATCATGTACCAAATCTGTACCTAGCAATCAAGCCTCCCCCGACTCGAACCATCCAATGGCGATCGTCACCGCCTCCCGTGTAGTGCCTCATAGGGAGCCATCTGAATGCTCAACTAATAGCTGTTGTTGTAGGCAAACTCCGTAAGTGGAAAGAACTGATCCCACGAACAATAGAAATCTATAACACAAGCGCGGAGCATATCCTCCAATATCAGAATAGTGCTCTCGGACTGTCCGTTCGCCTGAGGATGAAATGTTGTGCTCAACTCAACCTGCGTGCCTAACTCACGCTATACTGCTTTCCAAAAGTGCGAGGTGACCAGAGGAATGAAATGCACTGACTTAGTCAGCCTATCCACAATAACCTATACCACATCGAACCTCCTCTGAGTCTGTGGGAGTCTAACAACAAAATCCATAGTGATACTCTCCCACTTCCACTCAGGAATCTCTAACCTCTGAAGCAAACCACCAGGTCTCTGATGCTCACACTTTACTTGCTGACAATTTATACACCGAGCTACATAAGCAACTATGTCCTTCTTCATCCTTCTCCACTAATAGTTCTGCCGCAAGTCCTAAATTATGTTGGGATGCTATGAAATATGGTTAATGAAGTATTGTATCGTCCCTAGGTGAATCGAGAAAATAACTTCAGATGTTCCTTGATAAGATGTGAGCCCTAAGGACAATGTATTACGTAAGAGGTTTCAAGTTATCAGTTGTAGATTATAGATCAACATTAAGGTGAATCAATAGTAGGCAGATAAAAGTTCCAAAGTATGAGATGAGATTAGGCCGTCATTCTTAAGATGGACAGTAATGAGGAAGAACTAAAAGACTTCGATTTATACATATAGGATAAACAGCGAGAGGGTAACTTGGAGTTGCGTAGCAAACCTCGGTAATAATAAACTGAAGTTAGTGCTATGGTATAGTATGACCTACCTATATGTAATAAATTCATAAGGATAGATAACTAAGGCTAAGAAACAAAATATAGCAACAGTCGTAATTTCTACAAAGTACCGAGCGAAGAAATTCAGTACACCTATATATACCGGGAGGAACAACTTGTCATATTTCTGTATATGTCCCCGAGGTGAGGCCTAGAGATTGGCAAAAAGCTGGAGGAAAACGGGAAAAAGAGTCGCATAAGCACACATACAAGGACAAAGTTGTACAGGCTGCATGACAAAAGGTTGTAACAATTACAAGATTGGAAGAATTTCGACCACATGCTGTGGTGTGACAAAGAGGCCTAAAAGAGGGAATGCCCTGACCTTTGTATTTATTCATAGAACAATGGCCTAGAAGGAAAGAAAAATATTAATGTATTTGTAAAAGCTACAAGTTATGAGACTATTAAGCGCATCAGTCAACATTCGAGGACGAATGTTCCAAAGGGGGGAATGCTGTTACACCCCATAGTTTCGTACGTGAGAGTACATCGTAAGTCAATTGATGTAGGCTCTGAAATGAGATCATCTTTGAAAGTACATAAAGTAAGTTAATAATATTAACTTAGAGGTTACAAATATTTAAGATCACGGACTGAAAATACCAAGAGGGTTGGAAGGCTTAGAAGCTAAACCAATTGAAGAAAATAAGTTTCGTTGAAAGCCGACAAGTTGGGTATGTTAAAACATGTACTTTTGGAGTGAGAATAGGGCGCTCAAAATGATAAGGATGTTATGTTATGAGTTATTTTTATCTTATGATATCCGTGTGTTATGTTTTGAAGTCAAGCTAGTTTTGGAACAAAAGTTGGCAAAGATCATCACAAGTTACATTTATAAATATGCTGAAAATTAGGTCAAATGTAGCTGGGCATTTTTCCTAATGGACTTGGAATTACGGGATGATCCACATATCAAATTGACTGTATATGAGTCTAATTTCTTTTCCTAATAGTTAGAACTCACGTGACCATGATCGGAAGCCGTGAGTTCAATTTATTTCACTTTTAATGGACTGTTTTGTAGTCCACTCATGTTGGCCTCTTGTGCTGATTTTTTATGGATTTATGGAGGAGAAAAGGTGTGGATAATCATAACATAATAATGGAATTGTGGTCTTGTCGTTCGTCGTTACATTTTTTATGTTGTTTGACACTACTTTAATTGTCGTTTTATGTATGAAGTGATTAGGGTGTGTGGGCTGTTTTGTTGTATATTATGATGGAGATAAGGTTGGAAAATGATGCATACATATTGTTATTATTGTGTTCTTGTTGTTGTTGGTATATATTATTGGAGGAGAGCCTTGTTACAAGGGAGATGCTGCCCAAATTTACGTAAACGAGCTACTAGTTTAAGTTGCGGACTTAGCCTTTACTCAGCACTGATTTTGAATCTCCTTATGCTGTGTAGATTGAGTTGAGTTGTTTGAAGAATTGCTTGGAAGGTATTAAGGACTCAACGGAGTTAAGGTATGTTAAGGATAAATTATTCCTTCATTTTGGCATGATCCCGTAACTACATGCGTTTTATAACAAGGCATAAAGAGAAGTTCATATTCTTGAATTTATGTACATTATCCTAGTCTCATAAGCTACAGTATTCTCCCTTATCGGGACTGTATATTCAGTTAAGTATTGTCTTCTTTCAGTCAGGAGAGTAGAGAGTCTATATATATACAGAATTACAGTATTTTCACCACCACCGAGCTATCATCGGTGGGCAAGCCCCTATTGGGTGACCTCTGATCAGATGGTAAGTTATATACCGAGCCTACTATGGCCGAACGCCTATAAGTGAATCCAGAAGGGTTGAGATACAGAGTCTAGTATGGCCGAGCGCCTATGAGCGAGCCTACTACGACAAAGCAGTTACACATATCGAGCCTTATAGGGCCGAGAAGCTATTTTACTTACTATATTGAGAGAGATGAGTCGGTATCAACATGTAAGCATATCTTCAATTATATTTGATTCCCAGGTACTTTAAGTTATTATATTATTAGTTAAGTTTCAACTTTCAGTTATTCTGTTACCTTACATACTCGGTACGTTATTTCGTACTGACGTCCCTTTTGCTAGGGACGCTGCATTTCATGCCTGCAGGTCCTGATAGGCAACTGGATAGACCTTCCTAATAGATAAAGTCAAACATCAGCTTGGTTGATAAGATCCACTTCATCGGAGTTACAGGTATATACCTTGGAGTTTATTTTATATATATACAGGTTTGATAGGTAGGTCGAGGCCCTGTCCCGACAATGATACAATTTAGTTATCCCTAGAGCTTTGTAGACGAGTCTTGCACATTTTTATATTAATATTGTGGCTTTACCAGCCCCATGTAGATGTTTAGTTTGGTATTGGTGGTTGTAGACGTTATTTTCAGATGATTCAGAATATGGCCTCATCGGCCTAACTTGAGTATTACCCTTCCAAAGTTCACAATTACAGAATGGTACGCTCGGGCCGAGTATGGCACCGGGTGCCGGCCACTCCTCTTTAGGTTTGGGGCGTGACATTCTCAAGGATCAACTCACGAAGTCCATCTACATTGGGCACACAAATATGACCCTGCATCCTCAAAATTCCATCATCTCCAACAATAACATACTTGGCACAACCATGCCACACTGTGTCTCTAAGGACAAGCAAATGGGGGCCATCATACTGCCGCTCCCTGATACGCTCAAATAAGGAAGACCGAGCGACTGTACAATCTAGAACAAGACTGGGCTCTGAAACATCCAACCTCACAAACTAATTGGCCAAAACTTGAATATCTGATGCAAGGGGTCTCTCACAGACTAAATGTAGGCAAGGCTGCCCATACTCGCTGCCTTTCTACTCAAGGCATCGACCACCACATTGGCCTTCCTGGGATGATACAAGATGGTGATATCATAGTCTTTCAATAGATCCAACCACCTCCTTTGCCTCAAATTGAGATCCTTTTGTCTAAACAAATACTGAAGGCTATGATGATTCGTGAAAACCTTGCACGACACACCATAAAGATAGTTCCTCCAAATCTTCAGCGCATGAACAATGATTGCCAGCTCCAAGTCATGGACAAATTAATTCTTCTCATGAACCTTCAACTTCTGCGACGCATATGCAATCGCTCTGCCATCCTGCATCAATACTGCACCGAGCCCAACACGGGATGCATAACAATATACCGTATAAGATCCTAAACCTGAGGGAAACACCAACACCGGCGCTGTAGTCAAAGCAGTCTTGAGCTTCTGAAAGCTCGCTTCACACTCATTTGACCATCTGAACGGGGCACTCTTCTGGGTCAACCTGATCAATGGGGCTGCTATAGATGAGAACCCCTCCACAAATCGACAGTAATAACCCGCCAAACCCAAGAAACTCCGGATCTCCGTAGCTGAAGTGGGTCTAGGATAGTTTTGAAATGCCTCAATCTTCTTAGGACCCACCTGAATGCCCTCTGCCGATACTACGTTCCCCAAGAAAGAGACTGAGTCCAACAAAAACTTGCACTTCGAAAACTTGGCATATAGCTGGCTAACACTCAGAGTCTGAAGGAAAATCCGAAGATGCTGCTCGTGCTTCTCTCGACTGCAGGAGTAGATCAAGATATCGTCCATAAACACAATCATAAAGGAATCCATATAGGGCTTGAACACCTGGTTCATGAAATCCATAAATGCTGCTGGGGCATTCGTAAACCCAAAGGACATCATTAAGAACTCATAATACCAGTACCGAGTCCGAAAAGCTATCTTAGGGACATCAGATGCCCTAATCCTCAAATGATGGTAGCCAAACCTCAAATCAATCTTTGAAAACACCTTGGCACCGTGAAGCTGATCAAATAAGTCATCAAGCCTTGGAAATGGATATTTGTTCTTGATGGTGACTTTGTTCAACTGTCAGTAATCTATGCACATCCTTATCGATCCATCCTTCTTCTTCACAAACAACACAGGCGCACCCCAGGGAGAGACACTAGGCCTAATGAAGCCCTTATTAAGTAAATCTTGCAACTTCTCCTTCAATTATTTCAACTCTGGCGGGGACATACGGTATGGCGGAATGGAAATGAGCTGAGTGCTTGGAGCCAAATCAATACAGAAGTCAATATCTCTGTCGGGTGGCATCTCCGACAGATCTACAGAAAACACCTCGGGAAACTCACAAACAACTGGTACTGAATCCATGGAAGGAACCTCCGCACTAGAATTGTGGACATAAGTCAAATAAGTAAGACACCCCTTTCTCGACCATATACCAAGCCTTCACATATGAGATAACCTTACTGGTAGAATGGCTAGGAGTCTCTCTCTACTCTAATCGAGGCAACCCCGACAAAACTAAGGTCACCATCTTGGCGTGACAATCCAATATAGCATGATAAGGTGACAACCAATCCATGCCCAAGATGACATCAAAATCAACCATATCGAGAAGTAGAAGATCTACGCTAGTCTCGAGACTCCCAATGGCGACCTCACACGAACTATAAACACGATCTAAAATAATAGATTCTCCCACAAGTGTGGACACATACACAGGATCACTTAATAATTACGAGGCACAACTAGATACGAAGAAAAATAGGATGACCCATAGGAATAAGTAGAGTCCGGATCAAATAGAACTAAAGCATCCCTATCAAACTGAAACAATACCTATGATAACAACGTCAGATGAATCAGTCTCAGGCCTGGTTGGGAAAGCATAACATTGGGGCTGGGCCGTACCACTCTGAACCACGTCCCTGGGACGACCTCTAACTAGCTGGACTCCACCTCTAATGACCTGACATCCACCTCTAACAGTGTTACCTCTACCTCTGGCTGCCTGACCCCTTCCTCTGGTTGGTTGAGCATGCGGTGTAGCAACCGGTGCCAGAACTATGGCACAAGAACCTTGCTGCTGTGAGCTGCCCGGTGCCCGATGGAAAAACCTAGCAATATGCCTTGGGTCACCACAAATATAACAGGACCTTGGATGCTATGGCGACTAACCCTGAAACTAACCCTGCCGACCTGAGTAACCACCTTGAAAACTCTGGAGCGGAGGTGCACTCATAGGAGCTGGTGGTGCACTGTAGGCTAGCTGATCGGGATGAGACATATAAGGGCCGCGAACACTCGAAGCACTGTGAGATGCCTGGAATGCTAAATCAAACGTCCAGGGAGGATGAACTCTACAAAAAGTACCCCTATCTCCAAACGAGGCGTCACTGAAACCACTAGAATAGCAAGGCCTCTTATTAGACCCCTGCACTCTCTCCTATGCAAGAACCACCTCGATCCACCTGGCAACATTGGCAGCCGCCTGAAAAGATATCTCACCCCCAGTCTCCATGGCCATATGAAGCTTGATAGGGTGAGCGAGTCCATCTATAAACCTTCTCACCCTCTCCCTCTCAGTAGGAAGCAAAAGAAGAGCATTACAAGCTGGATCCACAAAACGGGTCTCATACTGAGTAACAATCATATTGCCCTACTGAAGTCGCTCGAACTGTCGATGATAATCCCCTCTTAATATGATAGGGAGGAACTTCTCTATGAAGAGTTGAGAGAACTGGTCCCAAGTAAGAGTAGGAGACCCAGCTGGCCTGGTCAACACGTAGTCCCTCCACCATTTCTTGGTGGAACCAGTCATTTGAAATACAACAAAATCGACCCCATTGGTCTCAACTATACCCATCTTCCACAGCACCTTGTGGCAACTATCAAGATAATCCTGTGGGTTTTCTGAAGGTGCACCACTAAAGTGAACTAGAAAGATCTTAATAAACTTGTCCAATCTTCATAAAGCCTCAGAAGACATGGCGGGTCCATCACCGACCTGTGTCGCAATAACCGACTGAACTACCCCAACTTGCGGGGCTGCTGGAGTCTGATACTGGGGATCCATCTGCACTGTAGTGTGAGTAACGGGAGTCTGTGGTTCTCCCCCAGCCTAAGAAAAGACTGGTGCCATAGGAAATTTACCGGCCTGGGCCACACTCTCCATAAGGCCCACAAAACGGACTAGAGCGTCCTGAAGCACTAGGGTGGTGATGAACCCCTCTAGGACCTGAGCTCGTCCAACAGATACAGTCTGAGCTGGAACCTACTCATCAAAATCCACCCGAGGCTCCACTGCTGGTGGTGCTGCTCGAGATCTAGGATGAGCTCTGCCTATGCCTCGACCTCTGGCGTGACCACAACCTCAACCTCTGTCCCTCGTAGGAGCTGCAACTGGGGGCTTCGGCTGCTGTCCAGCTGAAGACATAGCACGTGTTCTTGACATCTGCGGGAGGACAAGAATAGAAGAGTTTAATCAGTAATGATATAAAATCGCACGATAGAGAAAAATAGAAGTGAAATTTGATCCTAAATGTCATAGCCTCTGGAAGATAAGTACAGACGTCTCCGTACCGATCCTCCAGACTCTACTAAGCCTGCTCATGACCCATGAGACCTAAGCAACCTAGTGCTCTGATACCAACTTGTCATGACCCAGAATTCCTAACTTCGGGACTGTGATGGCGCATAACATTTCACTTGTTAGGCAAGCCAACATTATAGGATATTTAAGCATATTTTAATAAATTACTATAAGTAAAAACAACTAAATCAAACTGAAATTAATACTGAATGCGAAATAACATAAACATAATTAGTATCTAAGTACAACCCAGATTTGGAGTCACAATTCACGAGCTTCTAGAGTCTCCACAAATAGGGTTTGAAATAAATACAACTATCTTGAATGAAGAGAACAATAAAATAGGGGAAATGGAAGGGGACTTCAAGGTCTGCGGACCACCAGCAGAACTACCTCGAGTCTTCAAAAGCAAATCCGAGCTGAAACGCCTCACGAACAGCTGGGACCAGTACCAAAATCTGCACAAGAAGTGCAGAGTGTAGTATGAGTACAACCGACCCAATGTACTCCGTAAGTGTCGAGCCTAACCTCGACGAGGTAGTGACGAGGATATGACAAGACAACCACGTAAAATAAACCTATGCAGATAACAATATACGTAAAACACAATAACAAATAAAAGCTAAACATGTGAATTTTGGGAGGGGACATGCGAAAGGGGGTACAAGATGCGATAAATACTACAGGGAATGATAACAAGAAACAGTCAATACGCATTTAACAAGCAAAATGAATAAACATAATGAACAAAATTGCACGACATCATCCTTCGTGTTTTTACTCTCAACCTCACTATGAAACAATAATATCGACACGACATCACCCTTCGTGCTTTTACTCTCAACCTCAAGGTGAATCAATAATAACTGCATGGCATCACCCTTCGTGATTTTACTCTCACTTTCATCATAATAAATAGGTATGTCACGACATCACCCATCGTGCATTAACACTCTCATATAACACAACATCACCCTTCGTGCATTAACACTCTCCCTTACCATATAACAATGAGCATAAACAGAAGGGAGACAGAATAAGAAAGAACATGCCTCCCATCAACAATATTTCCACGATACCAACCTCAACTTCTAAAAACAACACTCAATTATCTCAAATAGGTCATAAATGCAAAAATAACGATAAATTTAGTAATTAACTAGTCTTAGCATAGATATCATGATCAAAGAAAGAAATAAATTGCGAGAAAACAAGTTCCACCGCATGCTTTGAACCAACAATAATGCATAAGTACTCGTCACCTCACATATACGTTGTAACAAACATCTAAACATGTAGAAAATAGGAAAACAAGTCCTAATATCTCAAGTCAAGGTTAACCACGACACTTACCTCGCTCCAAAGACCAACTCAAAGCTCTATCGGGGCCTTTCCCCAAAATCCGCCTCCAAACCACTCGTATCTAACCGCAATTGACTCAATAATATCAAATATTGCTAAAGGAATCATTTACAATGCATAAATTTAGAATTTCCAAACTTTTCCCCAAAAATTCAACAATTGAACCTGTCGCGCCCCGTTTTCTCGCGAAAGAGGGTTTCAACGTTATAACAACTCTTTTAGAAGGGAGATAGAGCGCTAAAAGAATAAGAGTCACCACCTAATGGTTTTTGAGATGCGTTGGGGCACCTATTATGCAGATAACTCTGTTTGACTAGTCAACGCCACCAAAGATCGGGTAGGGGTCAAATTACCTTAAAGAAAAGGTGTTAGGCACTCTTCGAGGTCCACAACTGTGGGTCACGCCCGAACTTAAGACTATGTGGATTATAAAGGGAGTATGGGCCCAATGAATTTATTATAACACAATGAGAAATGAGGATTACAAGGATATAACTATAACGGTCTGTATTAGATGAATAAAGAAGTGAAATGGGGGGGGGGGTCCTAAGTTTTTTAGCCTAAAGGATCAACCCTTGTAACATAAATAATACTTCGTAACTCCCTTGATATAGGGAGTTACTCATATTATTCAGCGGGCACAAACTATCATATTCTACTACTCGATTACTATGTTAAAGTTGTTTACCTAAATACGCTCTAATTCAATTCTAAGTTGTATCCTATGCCCGCACAACCCGTCCCATGCCTATGGTCCAGGAGGCATTGGACCTCTATTTGGGTGGTTCTAGACTTTACCTAGGCTGCTCAAAATAATAAAACTAGGCGACATACAAAAACAAGTTGGACTTCCTGTAAGGGCAGTCAAGGGCTCAGGTTAGCCTTCAAACGTAGACAATAAATGCACGCAAACAGATTTTCGCATTAAGCATTAGACAGTTTTAGAATTGAGGCAAATTAAAGCCATTAAGCCCTATGTACATGGTTTCTACGTGACTCTGAATTCCCATATCACATATATAACATTACTCTTAGTGAGGAGGCAGTAGACCATTTACGAACTTTAGACCGGTTAGTGCAGGTTTTATAGATACCAGTTTTAGAAAAGTGACATTGTCCTATAGGCATGATTTCTCATAGTGGTGTAGCTAAACAACGAAAAACAGTTCTAAGAGCCTAGCCTTGACAAACTGGTGTCATAAACGAAATTAAGCGAGTGACAATGTCATAAAGGCAGGATCTCTAGCAATTGACAATCGAACTTGATTTTATAACACTTTGCCCCTATAAGCATGTTATCTAGGCGGATCAATATGATAATAATAACAGTAGCTTATTGGTTGATTAAGGTCCTATGAATATGATTTGTAGGTGAAAATCAGTAGAACATAAGCTAGTATAATCCTATAGGCAAGGAGCCTAATGAATATGCTGAAGTTATACAAATCGAAGGAATGTTTATTGACATTTATTTCCTATAGGCATGCTGTCCAGTAACACATAACAATAGTTATAGGAATAAATAAAGCACAAGTTGTGCGAGTGTGTGATCCTCATAATGGCATGATTTCTACTAGTGTACATGGAGATTGAATATCATATATGGCAGGTTGGATTAAATAACAAGTAGATCATACGAATCTTATAGGCATGCTTTTCTACCCTTTCATGGAAATAATAGAGTATACCCATTTCCCCAATGTCACTAACACCTCAAATGTTTAATACAAAATTATTACAGACCTAGTAATGAATGTAATCACAAAATATTATACAAGCAATAACAATAGGCCCATAGCAGGCCCAAAAGGAAATACCCAGCATTGCCTGGGCCTTCAACAACTCTTTCTTCACACATAGCATACCCAGATTCCAACAGAGGACCATATTCATTAGCATAGCCTAGAAACCATTGAGGAACTCAACCAAACCAAACAACCACAAATTGACCATATGATCCAGACATTGAATCACTTAAACAAACCAATTTGCATATTCAGTAGATAGAATGAAGAAAGAACTAAGTGTTAGAGATAACTCAGGTCTCAGTAGTAAGGAGAGTGGCCAAAAAACCTCAAGTCCTAGTGTGTCGAAGTTCACAAGGGTCTCGAATGGACCCCAAGCAATGTCACACTAGGGAGGTCAA
This sequence comes from Nicotiana paniculata, assembly GCA_005239505.1. Classification (NCBI taxonomy): domain Eukaryota; kingdom Viridiplantae; phylum Streptophyta; class Magnoliopsida; order Solanales; family Solanaceae; genus Nicotiana; species Nicotiana paniculata. The sequence continues at coordinate 27,273 of ML333379.1, forward strand.
TAGAGAGAGTCTTAGTGAACTTGGATTTCAACCGGCCAAGAGTGATAGATTTAGAATAGTGTAGGAAAAAAAAGAGAGTGAGAACAATGATTAAGGGACATAATCTGAAGAGATATACTTGTATTTTAGAAAAGCAGGCATAGCAAAGTTGTCTAAACATATAATATTCTAGTTAAGAAGGTCAAAAGGACTTAGAGGCAGGTTGCTATTATAGGTTCAAACACTTAGCAAAAATCACATTGGCAGAAACATATTGAAAGAGTTAGGAGAGAAAAAAATTCCTTGAGACTACTAGATTAGTAAATAAAGATGCATAATGCCAAACAAGTCTCGGTAGAGAACTGACTTAGAAGGTTTAAAGCTCAAGGGTCCAAATTATGCTAAGTGTCCATCACAATATCAAGGGACAAACATGATAACTTACATTATGAAGCAAAACAGTATTAAACATGATAGGGAAACATAAATTAAGATATCTATTCTAAAGGTTCCAAATAATCACTAAGGCTACAGAATCGTGCAAACCAAAGACATGCTAAGGAACACATTAATAGGTGATCAAGTCATAGCCGATAGTGAAGGTCTTATTATAGATTATAACACATTACATATGCAAGTCATCCCTTACAGGGATTCAGAACAGAGTGGGAAAGCAATCTCATATCAAATAGAAAATGTAGACATGCAGGTATCAACACATTTTGCTAATATTCTTAAGGGGGTTTAAATCATTCAGGTGAAACATATTCAAATAATATCTCAGAAACTGTAGCTTTAGGTAAAATTCAATACTAAAGAGGCTCAAAACAAGTGCAAAACTAACAAGGTTGCATGCAGAAGTAGCCTAGAAACACATTAAGCGATGAATTTTAGAGGTAAGAAAATCCAAATCATAAACACATATGAACGAAATTGTAATAGCCAAGTGACTTACCAGTTAAACGGACAACAAAGAAAGAAAAAATTGCACAATATTCTGAATATCAACAAATAGCAAGAACCCAGAATCTTAGTGCGTCAAATTTCCCAAGGGCTTCAAAGGAGCCCCGAGCAGTGCTCACACCAAGAGAAGGTTGAAAAATTGAATCCCGGTGGCCTTGGCTTTCAGCCAGCCAAGAATCAAGGTATAGAATAAGAGAATGAGAGAACAATAAAGTAATAGATTCAATTTTTAGTGAATTTAGCGGTTCAAGGTTTGTCTCAAAGGGGAATTGGGAGGGGTTTAATATAGTCGTTAAATAAGGCGAGTAAATAAAGAAATCAATCAATCAATATGAACAAAGAAAGGAAAAATATACATGCAATCATAAAGCAAACAGTAAAAGAAAGAAATCAAAAATCAAACCTTAATTTGGGTTCAACATTTGAGAACCCGTCTACTGGTATGAGAAATTAACGACTCTTCCATGTATATGGACGAGATATTGTCCAGATCCTAGCGATTAAAGTTGAACGGCCTGAATATGAGAGATGGTACTTGCCATGTTTAGGAAAGTACTAAGTGATACCATTGTCTTGCAGGTAATACTGAGATAACACATAAAAGACAAGAAAATCATGGAAAGAATCCATGATTGAGACGGATTCAGAGAAGATTGAGAGGGAGATTAGGGTTATGAGGAGAGGAGAAGAGAGGATTTAGGGGAGGCGTCTTAGAGAAAATGATAAGGTTTTTGGGGAGGGTTTGGTTAATTAAGAAGGAGAGTGAACGAGGATCGTTGATCATGAGAGATCAACGACTAAGATTTAAAATGAACGGGGCGGGTCATAAAAATGGGTACCGACCGAGTCTATTAAAGGGTTGTTTGGCTTTGGGCTTTGGACTAATAGGTGAAGGATACTGGGCCAATTTTGGTCTGAAAACTAGTTTAAAGCACGGCTACTATTTAAATACACAAAATTTGTCAAAAATAATTTATAAAAGATGCTTAATAAATAAATAAAAATATTATTTTTATTGTTGTTGTTATGCACTAAAATGATTAAAAATAATAACTTAGTATTATAAAAATATAAAAATGCTATTTTGATACAAATAATATAAATAAAGAGCATTTATGTATGAGTATGGGCTATTACTGCAAAATTGTGCAAATAGTTAAAAATACCAATGTAATTATATAAGATGAAGTAAAAAAAATATTTGAAACATGTATTATAGGTGCAAATAATAATTTTAGGTGACTAAGTCATCACAAAATAATTTGAAGGGGTAATTAGTAAGTATTCAAGTAATTTAAATGCAAGAAAATTAATTTCAAAGCTATAAGAACTATGAGAAAAATTATAAAATATTTGTATTAATCTTGTAAACTAAGTAATGACATTTTGAAAACATATATACTATTTGGAAAAATATGTGGGCAAAATTGGGTATCAACAACTGCCCCTCTTTACCCGGGAATGATGAAAGAGTTGTCAGGTAAAGAAATGATGACCAATTTTGGCCGAACTGAGTGAGGAATGATGTGATTTGAAAAATGAGGGCCGATACTTGGTTCATGAGTTGCCTACATATCAGTGGTTTTATAAGAATTAGGCCGTGTATAGTTCTGGATCCAACGGTGAATAAAACCGATGAAGTTGTTATAAGAATGTCCGCATGTTTCGGATAAGGTTCTTTTGGGTAGGATTATGTCGGATGAATTTATGCGGAGTCATGCATGTGAATCTGAAACATTACGGATGTATCACAGAGCAATTGTCTGAATGTTCATAGAGTAAAAATGGGCAACTGCTGGTGGTCGGTTACGTTCGAAACAGTTGAAGGATGTGAACATTGTGAACGGAAACCAGAGCAAATATTGCTCCCGTTTGTAGAACGGTTACTTCCTGGATTACCTGTAAAACTTAAAGCACGGTGCATGAAAATGTATATGGGTTATTAAACATGATGCAAATTCCCTTTGGACCGTGAAGGTTGTCTTTGGACGATGAAGGTGATGTCCTTAGACCATGACGTCCTGGTCCATGAAGGGTATTATAAGAGATTCGCATGCCATGAAATGATGCCCTCAGTCCATGAGAATTTTTCCACCGACGATGACGCCTTTGAACAATGATGTGCAATATTGAGAGATCCTCATGCCATGGTATGATGTATCCCAGCTATGAGATTGATGCCTTCGGACTATGGTGCCTTTGGACAAGATGGAAATATTTTAGCCTATGAAATGCAAAGATAGGATGCTTGGTCATGTGCGAAAATTAGACAAGACACGGCTTAGTCCTGTGTAAGGTGAGGGCAGTGCTTAGCCCTAGGTGAGGAGAGGATAGTGCTAGATCTTAGATAGCGTAGTGGCGATAATACTTAATCTTATGCAAGGAAAAGTAAATGCTTATCATTATTCCAAAAGGGGATACAAATGCTTAGTCTCGTGCGAGTAAAGGCAATACTTAGCCTTATGAAATTAGGGAGGAAATACTTAGCCTCATGCAAGAGAAGGAGATGGTTCTTAGTCTCATACAAGAAAGACAATGCTTAGCCTTATGCAATTAGGGAGGCAATGCTTAGCCTCATGCAAGAAGAGGAGACAATGCTTAGTCTCATGCAGGAAAGGCAGTGCTTAGCCTTATGCTATTAGGGAGCCAATGCTTAGCCTCATGCAAGAAGAGGAGACAATGATTAGTCTTATGCAAGAAAGGCAGTGCTTAGCCTTATGCAATTAGGGAGGAAATTCTTAGCCTTATGCAAGAAGAGGAGACAATGCTTAGTCTCATGCAGGAAAGGTAGTGCTTAGACTTATGCAATTAGGGAGGCAATGCTTAGCCTCGTGCAAGGAGATGAGACAATGATTAGTCTCATGCAGGGGAAAGGCAATGCTTAGCCTTATGAAATTAGGGAGGCAATGCTTAGCCTCATTCAATAAGAAGAGACAATGCTTAATCTCATGCAGGAAAGGCAGTGCTTAGCCTTATGCAAGAAAATGATGAGAAAAGTATTTCCTAGCTGGGGGTGTTTGCGCTAGGTAATTTTTCGTCATGAAGTTAGTGGCTTGATGTATCTACGGATAATGTTGTCTTATCATGCCTGCATCCAGAGGAAAATCATGAGTTTTGTGGGGGAGAGGTCGGTTCGTGCTTTTGTCTCCTTGCTCGTCCTTTGCTCTTGTCTTGAGATCCTGTTTGAGTTACCCTGGGAAATATTTGGCCGTCATAGAAACAAGTTTTTGCAAAATATGCAATGCATTTGCTAAATATAGTTATTTGAAATGTAGTAGTATGCGACATCAAATAATTTAGATGAATCGGTGACTGTGACACATTCTAGAGACATTGCAACTTCCTTGCCTCTCAAAATTATGCCCCATTTTAGATGCATACTTCTGACAATGCTTTTGGCTGTTCCACATATGGTGAAGTTGGCTGGACTTGTGATTTTTCCCCGATTTCTGATCATGAGAAAAATGAAGATTTTATTAAGATGTGACCGACCCACATGGTTTCCTACGTATCCCCTCTTAAACGAGAATCAGGTCAAGCATAGTTTAGTTACATCAAGTGAAGAAATGTATACAATCCTAAACATAGTTTTTGGACAAATCTCTCCATCCATTTCTGCAAGTATGAGTTCTCCTCCTGCTAGTACTCGATGAACCATGTAAGGACCTTGCCAGTTGGGTGAAAATTTCCCTTTGGCTTCATCCTGATGTGGGAAGATTTGCTTTAGTACCAATTGCCCCAATGCAAATTACCTTGGTCCGACCTTTTTGTTGAAAGCTCTTGCCATTCTGTTCTGGGAGAGTTAACCGTGACATACCACATTCATTCTCTTTACATCAATGAGCGCTAGTTGCTCGTAAGGACTCTGTACCCATTCTGCGTCGCTGAGCTCAGCTTCTTGTATGATTCTTAGAAAAGGAATTTCTACTTCGGCAGGGATAACCGCTTCCATACCGTAGACCAACAGGTAAGGAGTTTCCCTAGTTGATGTACGAACCGTGGTACGATACCCGAGTAGAGCAAATGGCAACTTCTCATGCCATTGCTTGTAGTTATCTACCATTTTCCTTAGTATTTTCTTGATGTTCTTGTTGGCGGCTTCTACAGCTCCATTCATTTGTGGTGGAATTTGTATGCTTTATCTTGAAAGTTTCACACATGGCCTTCATTAGATCACTATTGAGATTGGAGGCGTTGTCAGTGATGATTGACTCTGGTACCCCGAACCGACAAACAATGCGATCCCAAACAAAATCTGCGATGACCTTCTTAGTTACAAATTTGTGAGATGCAGCCTCAACCCACTTTGTGAAATATTCTATGGCCACTAGAATGAACCTATGCCCATTTTAAGCATCAAGTTCAATACATCCATGCCCCAAGCGGAGAAAGGCCAGGGTGCCCTTGTTGGATTGAGTTCATTGGGTGGCACTCGTATTATATGAGCATGTATCTGGCATTGGTGACACTTCTGGACATACTTGATGCAGTCCATTTCCATAGTCATCCAAAAATATCCTCCTCTTAGTACCTTCTTGGCAAAGGCAAAGCCATTCATATGCAGTCCGCAGGTTCCGACATGTATTTCCTCGAGCAATCTGGATGCTTCCTTGGTGTCGACACACTGTAATAATCCCAGTTCTGGACCCCTTCTGTACAAAATTCCTACCTTTGAAAGAAATGATTGGCTAGCCTTCGGAGTGTGCGCTTCTGCGTATGAGTTACGTGTCCCAGATACTCTCCTTTTTCCAAGTATTCTTTGATGTCATGGAACCACGGATTTCCATCACTTTATTCTTCAACATGAGCACAATAAGCCAGTTCCTTATGGATTCTTATTGGGATAGATGTTTAACCAAAGAATTAGATTCTCTGCCAAAGATATTTTAAGAAGAACACGGGATAACCAAAGAATATGCTAATAATTGTAAGTAAATTCGTAAATAGAAAGCATAAAGATGCGTAAAAAGTAAGTATATTTCAATAGTGGTTCGAACGTGTCTTTACAAGTTATATTTTACTCCCTTTTATAGGGAATTTTTTAATATAACGTCTACTCTTTTCAGTGATTGAGCATTAATGGATAATAATGGTATTAATGTAACGTTACAATGATTAATCGTAACTGTTGCATGAAGATTATGTAACATTTTGTCTCATTAATTGAAGATCCCCGAATCTGCCCTTTATTCCGTCTTGACTCATTCTGACCATGTCTCTTCGCCTTTTCAATTAGGTTAACATTCCTGCATCTTATTACCCCGTGGGTATGCTATTCCGTTCCTCTTTATCTCGTACCTATTTATAAAGTCTCGTCCAATTGTCATGTTGTCATTTCTCCACATAGAGTGCAGAGTCATCATAAGTATTACACGTGTGAGGCTCATTTTTACCAATACAGATAGTCCCCCCACTTACCATTTATTTATCGATTAATATTTGGTAAGTGGATACTCATTTATGGCGGGAACATTTTGCCGCCACTTCACTCGTTCCATTGCATACGTCTCTGAATGTATGTGTTGCTTGTCACTTCCATATAATGCCCGTGCCATGTGGCTTTCCCGGATTGGTTTTGCAATTATTCAGCGCCTTTTAGGGATTTTTGCGGCTGCATCAGTCTCGAAGTGACAGCTTCAATTATGACTTTCACATCACTATTTTTTCCATTTGTTGACGGTTGCCTTTGAGTATAAATACCCTTTTTTCCTTTCTTTACTTTCACGGAAAACTTCTAACCTTCTTTCTTTATTTGTAAATTTTTCATCTTCGTAAATATGTCTTTTTCAAACCAGCAATCTGAAAAGGTCATCATTGTAGATGAAGTGACTCCTTCTTCTGCTCCAACACGGAGTAGGAAGGGAGGTAGACTTAGGAGCTTAAATTCTACTCCTTCCAGGGGTTCTGCTTCTTATTCTTCTCCCCCGCCATCTTCTAGGTCTAACACTCCTTCGTCTTCCTCGAGGGTTAGGGCTTCTAGATCTTCATCAAAGAGTAGAGAACATAATGAACCGTTTCGTGAACCGAGAGTCGATGAGATTGTTCCTGCGGAGTTTTCTTTTGCCAAGGATAGTCAAGCCATGAGTGAGCAGATTTCTTCAATGTCATCACATGACAATGCTGACCTTTATCCCACCCAAATAACAGAGGGATTAGTGTCTCTTGTACGCAGGGATTGTTATTGGAAGCCTGATTTTCCTGTTGTTGTTCCTAACGATAATCAAAGAATAACCTCTTACAAGACTAGATATTCTTATGTCTATACTTATCCCTTCACATTAGGATTCAAGCCTCCTATCGACTCTGTTATCATCGAGTTTTGTCGATTCTTCAAAGTTTGTCTGGGACAAGTCGGTCCTCTTATTTGGCGAGTAGTCGCGTGCCTTAGGTATTTGGCCAATTTAGCTTCTGTACCCTTTACTTTTCATAATCTTATTCACCTCTATTCTCCGATGCTGTTCATCCAAGGAGTGTTTACTCTCGCGGCTAGGAGTAAAAAGGTGTTAGTTACTTCAGATGATGACAAAGATAGAGGGTGGTATGTCCGATATGTTGCTGCCCCTACTGAAGGTTTAGTAGGTGAAGAAAATCTCCCCTTCCTTGAGAAGTGGAACTTTGCATGTGAGTACAATTTTGCTCACTTTCCTTTTCTTCATTTTTGATGAACTTTCAGTATCGTGACTGTTTCTTCTTCTTTTGCAGCAACCATGGGAACCGTCGAGAATGTCTCCAATTTCTGTTATTGGGTAGAAAAACTTTTGTTAATCCCTCATTTAGAAGAGCGTTATTGGAAGTACCTCTCTTCGAGGTTTGGTTGGAAGATTAAAACCCATGGTAAGTGAGGGTCTTTCTTTTTTACTTCTTCCTTTTTTGAGCTTTTTCTGATCCTTTTCATTTGGTAGGGTTTCCTACTCGTGGAATTTCTGCTGCGGCTGTGTCTGCTTCAAAGCTGTCCTTGGCTGAGGCTCAGGAAATCATTGTTGGCTCCTCCTCGTCGAAAAGGAACAAGAGGAAGGTTCGCTAATTCATAGGTCACGTAGGAGAAGGGTCGTCTTTGACGATGAATCTGCGCCCGTTTTTGATCGTCACGTACCTTAATCAGAGCCTTCCACTCCTAAAGATGCAACTCCCTCTTCTGTTTGTGAGTCCATTGATCACCTGTTCCAACAAGGTTTTGGTACAGTTTCCGAAGAAGCTCCTCTTGCTACTTTCCCTCCACCTGCTCCTGCGGAACTTTCATTTATTACTCCCGTTGTTGTTTCTGCTCCTCAGCCTACTCCGCCCGTGATTCCTTCACCCTCCCCCACTTCCGTGCCTTCTGCTGTTGAAGTAGGGTCTTCCAGCAGGGGGTGATGAAGCAAGTTATGGTAGAGGTTCCTGCGGGAGGAAGGCTCTTGAAAAAGTCGAGCAAGGCTGATGTATGGTTAAAGCCCTTGATAGGCCCGGTTGAGAAGTCTAAGCTGGAAAGTCATAGCTCCTTAACTTGGATGAACGAGATTTTGCACTCGTCCTTAAAGGTAAAACTTGTTCCTTCTTCATATGTATGTATTATACTTTCTTTTACCGTATCTAACTTATCATTTTATGCAGATCAACCTTATAAGCACAAAATTGATGAAGAGAGTCGTTCAAATGGAGAAATCAACAAATGATTTCCATACCGAGGCTGACAATTGGAAGGAGCAGTACGAGAGTCTACAACTTGATATGGATGTAATGGAGGAGGATAAATGTACCTTGGAACAACAGATTAGAGTTATTGCAGCGGAACTGGCCATAGAGAAGGCATCTTCAAATCAAGCAGGTAAGGATAAAAGCATCTTGGAGTCTTCTTTTGCGGAGCAGCTTTCCCATGCCACCGAAGAGATTAGGAGCCTGAAGGCTTTGTTGGATCATAAGGAGGCATACTCTGGTGAACTTGTACAATTTCTCACCCAAACCGAATAAGACATCCGTAAATCTTCGGATAAGGTCCAGTTTCTGGAAAGATCCCTTGCTCCTTGGCAGGCTTCTCATGATGCTGCCGTGGCTGAGAGGAATGAGCTAAGAGCTGAAGCTGAACAATGGGAGAAAGACTACGAGGCTCTTGAAGACAAAGCAACTGTCAATATTAGTTGGGATTATTTTAATGCCCGACTTGACACATTAACATAAATGGGCCAAGAGAATTTTGACGTGGAAGCTGAAGTTGCCAAAACCAAAGAGACGATTGAAAAGTCTCGGCAGAGTCAGAATTTCTCATCACCTGAAGTTGAGGTCCCTGATGAAGCTGCTGCACAAGCCTCGCCATCTCAAGCCACTCCTCCTGCCAGCGAAGATAACCCCTCCATTTAGTGAAAGAGTTAATGGAACTTGGTCCCTTCTTTTTTTTATTTGGAACAATTGGTGATTACCCCCGGTCCTATTGGGGGTAAAGTTTGGTCCTTTGTATGTCCCCAACTGACAACTTAGGGGCAACTTTTGTATAAACAATTTAGGCTTAGACTAAGTTAATACTTAGTTTTTTGCCACTATATATTAATAGTAGTATCGACATGACTTTTGACTCCTTTGAGTTTTTGTTTTCACTCTTAAATCTTTGCATGTTTTCTTTTTGAGGTTTTTGGTTTACCTTTGAATTTTTGATTTTGTATTTTTAAAAAATGCTTAGATTTTTTGTACCTTTTTGTAATAGGCACGATTAATAAAAGAGGGCCCTTTTTTGATCGACACTTAATGAAGAAGACGTCTCAACTTCATAATGGTGTAAATGTACAAAAGAGAGATAGGAATTTCACATGTTTTTCTTTGACAATGTTTTTAAGATAGTCTTTGTATTGTTTTGAACTTTTGTAACATTTTACATGTGTTTGTATATCATCCATAACTCCTTTGCAACTGTTTTTCTTACAACAGATTTGGTATAAAATTTTCCTCGTTTGTTCATGTTCTAGCAGGAATTTTGATAATCATTCGTACCATGCTCTTGGTGCTTGTTTGAGTCCATACAGAGCCTTGTTGAGTTTGTATACGTGGTCAGGTGAATCCTTGCTTTCAAAACCTGGAGGCGGCTTGACAAATACATCTTCCTTCAGATAGCCATTGAGAAAGGCACTCTTAACATCTGTCTGATGAAGAGTGAATTCCATGTGTGCAGCAAATGCTATAAGAAGTCTGATTGCCTCCAATCTTGCCACAGGGGAAAAGGTCTCATCATAGTCAATTCCCTCTTCTTGATTGTATCCTTGAACAACCAGTCTAGCCTTGTTTCGTGTAACAGTTCCATCCTCATCGAGCTTGTTTCTGAAGACCCACTTTGTGCCAATCACTGATCTGTCTAGTGGTTTGGGTACCAAGTGCCACACTTGACTACTTTCAAATTGATTTAGCTCCTCTTGCATGGGATTTACCCAGTCAGCATCCTGTAGGGCTTCACCAATGTTCTTTGGTTCAATCAAGGATAGAAAGGCATCAAACGCACACAGATTTTTCAAAGAGGATCTTGTTTTGATTCCATATATTAGATCTATTATGTTGTTTTCAAGAGGGTGAGAACTCTAATATCTGTGTGGTTTGATAACCAACTTTTCACTTCTGGATAGTTCCATGGTGTCTTGTTGTTGTGGAACAGGATCAGGGCCAAGGTTCACATGTTGAGTTCCCCCTGTCATGTTGCTTGGGGTAGTTGGACCTGGTCCATCACCTGTTCCATCTTCCATATTTGCTTNTCTTGTTGTTGTGGAACAGGATCAGGGCCAAGGTTCACATGTTGAGTTCCCCCTGTCATGTTGCTTGGGGTAGTTGGACCTGGTCCATCACCTTTTCCATCTTCCATGTTATCTTCAATGTTTTCACTGCTTCTCACCAGCCCAAGCTCCTCATCTTCTTGATTTTTAGTTTTCTTGTCAACATCCTGTAGGGCTTCACCAGCTTTTATTGATGCTAGTTGATGTCCTAATTGATTTTGAGTATTCTTGACAAATGAGGTGAATATATCAAATGCTTTATCCTTAGATGCCAGGAATAAGGTCCAAGTGAACCTTGAATAGTCATAAACTATCACCATTACATATTTCTCACCACCTTTACTCAGAGTTCTTATATGACCACATAGGTCCATATGAACCAGTTCCAACGTCCTGGTGGTACTGACCATTTTCTTACTTTTGAAAAAAGATCTTACCTGCTTCCCCCTTGCACATGCCTCACAAACCTTGTCTTCCTTGAACTTACTGTTAGGAATACCTACCACTAAGCCTTTAGAGACTAGTTTGTTAGCTGATTTAGACTTGCGTGACCAAGTCTTTTGTGCCACATGAGGTGATCACTGTCTAATTCACTTAGGCAAGTGAGTTCATTTTCAGACAGAGTGGACAAGTCTATGACATAGATGTTATTCATTCTTTTTCCCTGCAAAACAATTTTGTCAGTAATCAGGTTAATCACAAAACATTTTGTGGAAGTAAAGGCAACCAGGTTACCTCTGTCACACAGTTGTGATACACTGATCAAGCTATATTTCAAGCCATCTATCAGATACACATGTTCAATGGATCGTGTGTCATCCTTACCTACCTTACCAACCCCAATAATTTCACCTTTCTTTCCATTTCCAAAGGAAACATTTCCTCCTTTGAGACTTTTTAGTGAAAGGAACTGTTCCATGTTCCCTGTCATATGCTTTGAGCAGCCACTATCCAAATACCAAATTTGGCTGCCTCCTCTCATTTGAACCCACAAAAAGAATCAGGGGTTAGTTTTAAGAACCCAAACTAGTTTGGGTCTTTTTCTATGAGAGAATGGATGAATCAAGCTTTTTCTAGCCCAATTTGGTAGCCAATTTTTCCTTTTAACAAAACTCTCATTTCTTTGACTGACCTGCTCTTTTGCAATACACTCAATTTTGTAGTGGCCAGTCTTACCACAATGGGTGCATATTTTATTCTCAGGGAGAGTGAGATACTTGCTTTTGGGATCCCACTTGGGCAATTGACTTCCAAAGCCAATCCCTCTCTGGTTTCTACTATGATTCTCTTGAAGCAATATCAGGGCATCAGAGGATTTATTCCATTTACAAGTTCGATCTAATTCATGTTTGACTTTGCCAAGTTCTTCTTTAAGAGTTCTTATCTATTCATCCTTGACATCTTATCCTTTAGTTTTCCACGTTTTCCTCTAACATGACATGATATTGATCAACAACCTTTTTACTGGATCCTAATATATCAGTTTTAAGTTCTCAGATTTCAGTTCTAGAATCTCAGTCTCAAGTGGATGAACCTGGTTCAACAAGACAATGTTTTTCTTTTCAGATTCACTGACTCTGATTTCCAGGTTCATGCACTTTGCTTTTAGCATTGCACATTCTTTAGATAGTTGATCCTTCTCTTTGGTTGTTTCCTCAGAATCATCTATGAAATCAAGTAGCAACTCAGAGAGTTTTTCCTTAGATAGGAACTTTATTTTGTTTTTAAGATGGGAGATACTTACTTCTGGTTCATCATGTGATTCCTCATCAGATTCTCCAATTGCCATGAGCACTTGATCTTCAGTCTCCCCATCTTCTGATTCCTCATCTGAACTTTCCCCCCAAGCAACAACCATAACCTTTGTTGTGGTTTTATTGGGTTGGACCAGTTCCTTCTTTCGTATCTCTTCTTTTTCCATTCTACTTCCCACTGAGGACAGTTTTTGATGAGATGGTCAGTCTTACCACATTTGTAGCATCCCTCGTTGGTTGGCCTTTCTGGAGCTTTTGCTTTGTTGTAGTTTCCTCCTCTGAGATGCCCTTCTTCCTCATGAGAAAGTTTTGAATTCTTTGGTAATAATGGCCATCTCATCTTCCTCCAGATATGCTCCCTCAGTGATTCTTAGTGCTAGACTCGTCTCCTTCTTTGGACCATCCATCTCCATTGTTTTCCTTCTGAGTTCATAGGCAGTGAGGTTTCCAATCAGCTCATCCAATCTTAGGGTTGCCATATTTTTGGATTCCTGGATAGCAGTGATTTTGCTTTCCCAGGAAATAGGCAAGACCCTTTTCAGGATCTTCTCAACCCTGTCCTCTTCAACAATGAATCTTCCAAGAGACTTCAGTTTATTAGTCAAGGTTGTGAACCTTGTGTACATCTCTTGGATTGTCTCTCCTTCTTTCATAGTGAAATTTTCATGTGAGTATAAAAGAGTACCTCTTGATCTTTTTACCTGAGGTGTTCCTTCATGGGCTACTTTCAAGGTATCCCAGATTTCTTTGGCAGTAGTGAAACTTTGGATTCTGCTATACTCGTCTGGACCTAGTCCACACACTAGCCACTTCTTGGCCTTTGCATTCTTTTCCCATTTCTTCATATCCTCAACAATGCAGTTAGCTCTAGTCTTTGGTACATCTATACCTTCAGCAATCTTCATCATGGTAGCTATAAGACCATCAATGACTATGTCCCAGAGTTCATAGTCTTCTCCAGTCAGGTGGTCATTCATCCTGTTTTTCCCCCAAGAGTAATACTGGCCATTGAAGAGTGGTGGCCTTGCAGTTGATTGACCCTCCCAGTTTCCAGGTGGTGCATTCATTTTGATCTTTTCCAAGGTTTTAACCTTATCAAGGATGACCATCTCTGATACCAATTGTTGTTTTAAACGTCAATACCACACAAGAAGATATGTTAATTTGTGTGGTATCCAATTTTCGAGTGCTGTCTCTATAGAAGAACCTGGTTCTTCTTGGTGTTCCAACTTCTACTGTTGCGGAATAATAAAAGCAGTAAAGTAAAAACACAGAGATTTTTACGTGGAAAACACCTAGCTCAAAAGGTGAAAAAACCACGACCTACTCCTCAGTAGGATGTGCTCAAACTCTTCACTAAAACTCTGAGCCAAACGGACTTACAAAATAAACTCTTTTGTAATCCTAGGACTAACTTTAATCCCTTCGTAGTAACTAGCCTCTAGCTAATTTCTACAAGCTTCAAGTTAACTCTAACTTAAATAATGTGTACCTATTACAATTGCTTCTATGAAAGCTGAAAAGATACAATATTAAATCGCCTACTACAACCAACTAGACTCAATGAAAAAAAATGGAATTGGTTCTTCTAGCTGGTCTGTAGCCTTTGTATCGCACAGTAATTCTGCTTGCAAAATCTCTGGGAATTTTTCTTTCAATTCTTGATAAATTTATGCTTTTGTGCGTTGGTGATTCAAGCAAGAATACTTCAATTATTTATAGAGTCAGTTGTTGAGTTTGTCGTTCAATTCTGGTACAACTCTTCCTGGGAGAAAGAGTTCGTATTAAACTCAACTTCCTTCCTTCGTTACTGTCCTTGCTGAATTCAACTTCTATTCTCTTATCAATTTGCAACCTTTTCGCATTAGGAGACACTCTCTTTGTTCATTGATACTTCACAATCGCATTCATCTCCTATGCATATACGGTTCATGTTCCAACGCATCAGGTCAGGTATGTGTGCTCTGATGGACATAGTTCAACTGGTAAGACATTTGTAAATCTTCAAAACTATGCAGTTGACTTGGGTCAACAAGTGGCATCAATCATATGATCTATGTGTGGTAATGGAAAGGAGTCTTTGGGGCATGCTTTATTTAAATCTGTGTAATCTATGCATACTCTCCATTTACCATTCTTCTTGGGTACCACAATAGTATTAGCTAACCAATTAGGATATTTTACCTCGCGTATTGAACCAATTTTCAAGAGTTTTTGTACCTCTTCATCGATCACTTGGTTCTTGAATGGTCCTTGATTTCTTTTCTTTTGCTTGACATGAACGAATGATGGATCTTCATTTAGTTTATGAGTCATCACTTCCGGAGGTATACCTGTCATATCTGAATGGGACCAAGCGAAACAATCTGAGTTAGCTTTTAAATATTCAATTAACTTACCTCTTCTTGCGGGGCATAGCCTCGTGCTTATATGAACTTTTTGCTCAGGATCCTGCTCGAACAATGGGATAGCTTTGAGCTCCTCAATAGTTGTTTTAATATGCTCGTCCTCTACTGGCTCCTGAATGACAAAGGGTTTGGAATCCATGTCCGTATGTGTTGATGTTGCCTTTGTGGTGATTTGGTTCACCTTCTCATGGCTTCCTTCTTCCGTACCTATTTGGGTTCCAATTTCTTCTTCCGCACCTAATTGAGTGATTCCCCCGTCTGTTGACTCTTCCGCTACCTCTTTTTTGTTTGAGTGTACTACTGAATTTATATTCCTTGAGGTCTGCTGATCACCTCGAATCTGTTGAATTCCCCATTTGGAAGGTAATTTTATTACTTGGTGTAAAGTAGATGGTATTTCTTCCATGTCATGGATCCATGGTCTCCCCATGATTACGTTGTAAGCCATATTGATGTCAATGACTTGAAATTTCGTATTTTTGATTACTCTTTCTGCATAGGTACTAAGCTCAATTTATCCTTTTGTTATGACCGTAGAGTTGCCGAACCCAGATAAGGATCGTGATTTTTGGATTACTTGATCCTCCATTAACATTTCTTCCACAACTCTCAACAAAATGATGTTGACTGAGCTACCTGGATCAATCAACACTCTTTTTACATTAGTATCATGTATGAGTAGAGATATTACCAGAGCGTCGTTATGAGGAAGCATCAATCTGTTGCCATCTTCATTGTACAACGTTATATTGTCTGCTTCCATGTCTTCATAAACCCGCTTCCCGTGCGTAATTGTGAATTTTGTTGTTCTTTTGTAGACTACTCCGTTCACCTCCTCTCCTCCGTATATCACATTCATTGTTCTCTTTGAAGATGGTGGTTTCGGTGGCTCTTGCCTGTTCTTCATATATGCCTGTTTGCCTTTTTCACTAAACAGTTCTGTTAGATAGCCCTGTTTTA
>ML333382.1:0-48253 GCA_005239505.1 Nicotiana paniculata
GTAATCCATCAATAAGGGAAGGGGAACATGCTGTGGGGAGATAACAATTTCATATAAGAAATCCTAAACCAAGAAAGGAACAACAAGGTCAGAATGTTAATAAGGACCAGAAATCACAAGCTTGCACGACATCACCCTTCGTGCTTTTACTCTCGTCCTCACTATGCAATGTATAATGTAATCAATGTAAATCATGGCACGACATCACCCTTAGTGCTTTTACTCTCTTTCCTCACAGTATAATCAATAAATATCGGTACAGAATGGTACATCGTACGACACGACATCACCTTTCGTGCTTTACACTCTTCCTCACAATAGCGAACAGTGCACGGAATCACCCTTCGTGCTTTAACACTCTTCCTCACAATAGCGAACAGTGCACGGAATCACCCTTCGTGCTTTACTCTCATACTCACCAAAACAAGTGCTCGGCATCACCCTTCGTGCCTTACTCTCATTCTCACCAAGACAAGTGCACGGCATCACCATTCGTGCTTTACTCTCATACTCACCAAAACAAGTGCTCGGCATCACCCTTCGTGCTTTAACACTCTTCCTCACCCAAACAACAATAACAAACAACGGGCAAGGGAGTAAACAGAATAGAAATAGGAATCCCGGCAAGGGAACAAAAATTAAACAATTAAATCCCGGCAAGGGAACGTCAATTAAACAATTAAATCCCGACAAGGAAACATCAATTAAATGATTAAATCCCGGCAAGGGAACATCAATTAAACAATTAAATTCCGGCAAGGAAACATCAATTAAACAATTAAATCCCGGCAAGGAAACATCAATTAAACAATTAAATCTCGGCAAGGGAACAATACAACGATGACCCGACAAGGGTATATTTCAATAACTCTTTCTCTTTCTTTCACTTTCATTTCCATGATTTATTCTATCACTAGAGCAACTGCTCCAAAGGATGTAATTATCTCATATTCCTTCATCATTCGTTTTACAATTTGAGCCAATGCTCCAAAGATGTAATTATCTCATATCTCTTCACCATTCATGTTACAATTTGAGCCAATGCTCCTTGAAGTTTAAAGATCACAATTCCCTTCACATGCTCTTTACAATATATAGAAATCATCAATTAAGCATGGAAGTTACAACAAAATCGGAATATTCGCAATGATAAGACTCGCGGTCATGCTAGCACCAATGTATAGATACTCGTCAGCATGCCTATACATCGTACTCTACAATTAGCAAGTAGCAAACAAGACTCAACTCTTATTCCCTCAAGTTAAGGTTAGACCAAACACTTACCTCGGGTCCGAAGTATAGCAATCAACCCGAAACCACACGTTTGACACGAGTATCCGACTCCAAATGGCACAAATCTATTCAAATAAATTTCATACCGTAAATAACATCTCATGCAACTGATTCTACTATTCAATTCAAGGTTACGATGCGAAATTATGTGAAATGACCAAAATTCCACCCATGCCAGCATCTCGGAGTCGGGTAAATTTTACATTTTCAGAACCCTCGTACTCTCACGAGTCTAGCCATATAAAAATTTCTCAAATCGGAGGTCAATCACCCACTCAAATCCCAATTTTAGAAAAACCTAAGTTCTGCCCCAAACACCCAATTTCACCCATGGAAATCCCTGATTTTTAAGTTGAAAACATGTTAAATGATGTTAATGATTGAAAGAAATGAGTATCATTTGGAAGAAGTCTTGTTCTTGGAAAAATCGCCTAAGTGTGTTTGAGTTTGAGAAAGTATGGAATATGAAGTCAAATTTCGGTTTTGTACAATGCAAGCTACTGGTTGGCATGGGAATTGCGAACAGGGGTTCGCAATTGCGAGCCCTTTAGACATTCCCAGCCTTCGCATTTGCGAAATTCTTGGTCGCATTTGCGATCAGGCCTGCCCAGGTTAGCCTTCGCATTTGCGAACCTCTTGGTCGCATTTGCGATCAGGACTGCCCAGATTAATCTTCGCATTTGCGAACCAACCTTTGCATTTGCGATGACTAGCTCGCATTAGCGAGTTCTCATTTGCGATGCTGGCTTCGAAAATGCGAAGCCTGCAGATCAGTCACACCAGCAGTTTCCAAGTCCAAAAATGAAGTCCGTGGCCTATCCAAAACTCACCTGAACCCTCGGGGCTCCAAACCCAAATAAACACACTACCTCAAAAACATCCTATGAACTTATCCGTGCGATCAAATCGCCAAAATAACATCATATACATTGAATTAAACCTCAAAATCCATGAATTCTATCAAATTTCATAAAACATCAAATTTTCCATTTTTAGTCTGAAACACGTCAAACGACATCCGATTTCAACCAAACTTTACAGAAACTGCTTAAACCATAAATAAAACTTGTACCGGGTGCTAGAACCAAAATACGGGCCCGATACCATCACTTTCTAATCAGATTTCATTTTCATTTTCCTTAAATATTTTCAGAAAAAATTTTACTCAAAAATTCATTCCTCGGGCTTGGGGCCTCGGAATTTGATTCCGGGCATACACACAAGTCCCATATTTTCCTATGAACCCTCCGGGACCGTCAAATCACGGGCCCGGGTCCAGGTCCGTTTACCCAAAATGTTGACCGAAGTCAAATTTATTCATGTTAATATCAAATCTTAGCATTTTTCACAGAATTTCATATTTAAGCTGTCCGGCTACACGCCCGGACTGTGCACAAAAATCGAGGTAACTATTAATGAGGTTTTCAAGGCCTCGGAAGTACGGAATGAGTAATAAAATAGGTGATGACCCTTTGGGTCATCACATGAGGGTCTCCTTCAGCCCAAGCGCTAATATCACTCAGCACCTCACCATCACTCTTGGCCCTCGGCCACACTCGGTGAAACCACTCGAAAAGCCCCTCGGGCGAAGTAATAGAACGGGGTACTTGACCCGAAAACATCATTTTAATGCTCATGTCGTGTAAATCAGGCTGAGTTTCAATTAAAACAGTATGCACGATGATGCTGAGTAAAATCATCAACATGTAGTGAGGAAAACACCAGTAAAACGTCCTCAAAGGGGTCTAAACAGATTGGCACGAGGCCCCAAACATGGCTTACAGCCCAAATATTTCACAAATCTTTAGAACATAATTTAACATAAGATTTTGAGTAAATATGCAACTCATTAGTTGCCGCGTAGAGGACCTAGTCCAATCCCAAAATCAGTATGCGCCACATATTCGTCATCCAAAATGTGCGCCATTCCAAATTCAGTGAGAAAATATGTAGTCTGGGGTTCCATACCCTCAGGACAATATTTAAGACCATTACTTACCTCTACCGGGCCGCGACACTAGTCCGCTATGTCTTTGCCCCTCAAGTTGGCTCCCGATTGCTCCGAATCTAGCCAAAACCAGTTCAACATCATTAATATATATACTCAAGGAACACAACCCAATCGAAAATTATCAATTTAATCAAAAATCTCAAAATTCGGACAAACCGTAGCCCCCGACCCACATCTCGGAATTCAATATCTTTTACTTCCTTAGAATCCTCGTCCTCCCACGATTCTATGCATACCAAGAACACTAAAATCGGACCACAATTGCCCACTCAAATCATCAAAAGAAAAATAAATTTTCCATGCACCCTTCTTTCCCAACTTTTGCTAAATTTCCAGAATTTTTGTGGTTTAATCACTTAAGAATTTACATAGAAACGTGTTAAGAAGTTGAAATTCTTACCTCCAGATGATTTCCCTTGATTCCCCTTCAATTCTCTTTCAAAAGCTCTCACGTCCGCATGCAACAATGGAGAAAATAACAACCAAATTCGCACTTCTGGCCTTTTAAACGTTCTGCCCAGCGAAAATAATTCCTTCACTGTGATCGCAAACTTTGGTACGCGATCACAAAGAACAAACTTGCTGCCCCATTAATTTACTATACGCGATTGCAGACAACCTCACTCGATCGCGATTCATCTAGACTTAAACCCACGCGATTGCAAACCATTCTACGCGATCGCGAAGAACAAAGCTCAACTCACCCACGCGCCCCTTTAACTCTACGCGATCGCAAACAAGACCACGCGATCGCACTGACCAAACACTCGTACTCATGCGATCGAAAACCATTCCATGCGATCGCGATTAACAAAAATTCTGCCTCACCAATTAACCCTACGCGATCGCAAACATCCTCACGCGATCGCGTAGAAGGAAACCAGAACCTTACACCAGCAACAATCTGCCCAGTTTTCAAGCCGGTCCGCTAATCACCCAAAACATACCCGAGGCCCTCGGGACCTCAACCAAACATACCAACATACCCCGTAGCATTACTCCAACTTAGTCGAGCCCTCGACACACCAAAAACAACACGGAAACACCAAATGTTTCATCAAATTCAAGCCTAAGAACTTTGAAACTCCTAAAATTCGCCAACTATGCCGAAACCAACCAAAACACCTCCGATTAACCTGAAATTTTGCAGACATATCCAAAATGACATTACAAAATCGTTCCAACTTCCGGAATTCCATTCCGACCTCGATAGCCTATTTTCCACTGCCGACCGGAAATTGCCAAAAACTAACTTTCGCCAATTCAAGCCTAATTCTACACCGGACATCCAAACTTCATTCCGAACACACTCCCAAGTCCCAAATCACCTAACGAAGCTATCCGAGCCATAAAATCCGCATTCCGAGGTTGTTCACCAATAAGTCAACTCTCAGTTGACTTTCTCAACTATTACGCTACCTTGAAAGACTAATTGCCTCAATGCTCACCATGACCACTCTGAACCCGTACCAACCGACCCAACACACACAAATGAAGCTGAACCACATAAAATGAAGCAAAAACGGGGGAAACGGGGCTAAATTCTCGGAACGACCGGCTGGGTCGTTACATCCTCCCCCACTTAAACATACGTTCGTCCTCGAACGTGCCAAGAGTTGTTCTCCAACGCTATCAAACTGTTACGTAGCTTACCTTGCACATACCCGGGGGTGATCCCACGTCACCCTATCCCATATAGGCCTAATAGCACAATACCGCTAAAATTTCGAAACCCAAATCCTGGCCCATAACCTTAGAACCAAATTCCCACTTCTGAAATGATATATAAGATCAAAATTTCCATAATTATAAACTGAACAAGGCTGAACATGCTGAATCAAAGCCATATACGTACCCCAGATGAAATCTCATAATACACCAAGTGACCCAACTCTCATAGCAATAACTCTTAACCTCAATAGCTGCTCAAAATAACCCAATACTGGTACATAACCTCTTATCAAGAAATGCCTCTCTCTAACACTTCCATATACTGCCGATGATGAAAGAAGCACGTAGAACTAACAACCATTCGTCCGATCAGCCAGACATGAAACTCTCCCTTCTCAAACAGGAACTATAGCAGATTTCTAAGCCGACTCCCGATATAAGTCCTTCCAACTATGCTGTAGAAAATTCCAAAAGTATTCATTCTAGGTCCAATGACTCCTCTCATCCATGACAAGCACCCTGAAGACATGACACCTCGATACAATTCGAAGCAAGAAGCTGTGCAACTTGTGCACTTATCAGCAACTCCCCAATGAAATCAAATTATATAAAAGATCCACACGAGAGGACTATCCTGCCATTAACAATTACCATCACCATATCCTACTAATAGCCTGGCACACACCATAAAAATTAAAAACACATGAATCCGATACCAAAGGTCATACCCCTACATAACTCCGCTACACTGTGCGATCTCATCCGAACGGTGGTCCACTTGGAATATTTCAAGACACCTTACCCAAAAATCAATAAC
Organism: Nicotiana paniculata; assembly: GCA_005239505.1. NCBI lineage: Eukaryota > Viridiplantae > Streptophyta > Magnoliopsida > Solanales > Solanaceae > Nicotiana > Nicotiana paniculata. Next base: position 5,793 of record ML333382.1, read on the forward strand.
CATTCGAAATTCGACATCAAGTACTCAAAGTGCATTTCCATAACCACGGGGAAAACCGGACGATACCATGCCACCTGAAACAGAAGGTATATACCCAACACGCCTCAATCCCACAACACCCAGTTACTTACCTTACTCAAATCTAGTTATAAAGCCCAATTAGAACCGCACCATATGTGCATATAACCAATAATCACCACTCCTCGCAACACCGAAGGATAACTCATAGATCACTCCAGAACATGAACAAATCATCATAATCGAATGGTACCTTCCTCAATAATAGTAATTCGGAGCCAACAATTCCGCCGCGGTGCAGAACACGCACCCATATTAGCCTAACAGTGACCCTAAATTAACTCTGATCACCCACAACAGGTAGACAACTTACCGAAAAGTTCATAATGACGGAATCATGGTACATACTAACATCCGACTAGCTCAGCTCGCATCTTCACAATCACTTCCATAACATATCCTGTTTATGAGAACCCTCAGTCTCGAAGTCCATGAAACGTACGGATTACCATATCTGATCACAACTCCACCGCTCGAATACATAACACATCCCAAAATACTCACTCATTTCACGAGGGAATACCCCTATAATTCTTCCGTTCACCAAGAAACCTTGATTATCAATAGTCGATCCAACAATACGGCACCGCGATACCAATGAAGTACCCTTAACTCAAACACATAGTTCTTCCTAAAATATATACCTTCATCAAGTCGCACCAATTAGTGATATCATCTACCTAGTCATCTTAAATTGTCCATGCTGCCTAAGAATTTATGACCTTCCTCCCAAAACCGAACCGTGACCTCACATATGCAAATCTCAACTCCACCCAACATACCACACACGCCATGCCAACCTAGGAAAAATACGGGAACTCCATGGCCCCTTCTGAGCCACAAGCAACTACGTACCCAACTAGCCAAGAACTCCCATTTAGAAACAAACTCACTACACACCACAAGAAATATGCACCCTTAACCACGGTAGAAATTACCAGGAACTATCCGAAATCCCATTTGCACAACACCAAACCATCAGGACTGAACTCTTCTAACTCAACCCAACTACGCAGACCACCAAAAATCCAAGAGCATTGCTAAGAAACACCCGAAAAACTCGTCACCTTATGAATACCCAAAGAACTAATCATATTCCTTACCATGACGATCCGACCTACTACCAAATCGCCCTATTTACCAAGGTTTCTTCTGACTTACCTTCAAGTTGATACTTCTTCCTGCCGTAATACCACAAATTTTAAACCAGACTCACCACACGCGACCCAAGCATAAAACCATACCGCCTAAGGCTCATAAGCCGCCGAATACTCTCTCAAATATCCCCAAAAGCACCATATTAGAAAAACTTACCCTGAAGAGACTTCTGTGAATCTAAAGCCATTATCTTCACCTTCCTGATACCGATATGTAGAATACCACAAGTCTTGACATTCTCTAACGTAAATCTCAATCATACCGACCAATTAGACAGAATCGACCTGACCCGTTTGTACACTGACATACTAGAAAAGTAATTCACTCACTTGGAGCCACAAACAAATTCATACACTGCGCACCCTACACCTTTTACAATTTCCACTAAATCATTCAATAGAACCCAATTGCCCAACAGAGTACATTAGAACTTATATCGAAGAAATTTCCATTACCCGTGACATTCCCAGACCACATACCTGCAGGTCATAACTGATTTACCACTATACCTCGAACTGAAACCAATACCAGATAAAATTATGGAATCAACTTATCAATAACGAACTCCCCCACTTGGCCCAAAGCCAAGGATCAAGACAAACAAGACTATTTTCCCACACATCAACATTGCCACCATGCTGTGGTGGGATTCAACTAAATCCTCCATAAGCTTAAATGGCCCAAACCATCTAACACTCAAATCAATTTCCAAATCTCTCATCTACCATTGCAATAGTCACACCAACTTCCACAAGCGATCTAAACTCCAATTACAACATATCTTTCACTGGTAGGAGGGGACTTATTACAGAACTATATAGGGACCACACGCCGTGGGACAACCTGCAGGAGATACCCCTACCCTCTTAGCCTCAACTTCTATCTCTCCATATACTTCTAAAGACCAGAACTATCACGCAATCACTACACCTTCCTGCATCTGAACACAACCAACGCCTACCCTCGAGGCACCACATTATGCAGTAAAAACCTGAAGCTGATGGAAGAACTAACACTGGAGCGGTGGTAACAGAAATCTCGAGCTTCTGGAAGCTCTACCCACACATGATTGACCACATGGATACCTTCACTGGACACCACATGTCCCAAGAATGCTACTGAACTGAGCCAAACTTCATACTCGGAGAATTGTCATAGAGATTTTTCTCCCTGAATCCTTATAATGACATCCTCGGATACGGAGTATGCTACTCCGGCTGCACGAATATGCTAGGACGCCATCAATGAATACAATAACAAGGAGTGCTAATACGACTGGAATACACCGTCAATCAAATATATGAACGTTACTAGGGCAAATGATCAACTCAAGGACATCACCATGAACTCATAACTCAACAGAGAAATCCGCTCCACCCCACAACTACACAACATGAGAGGTCTTCCAACATACTCACAACTCAAGGCCATATATCAGATCGAGTCAGAAATCAAACACTCAATAAATCTTACCACATTTCCAGCCAACCCTTCCGACACATTTCACAGTCTGAACACATCTAACCATCAATTCACACCCACCACATAGGCATCTAGTCACCAATTCTCATCAATAAGAACATGAACGGACATACAAGTCCCCAATTACATGTGCCCACACAACGAAAATCTCAGCAATCAAGCCACAGAATAAATCCGGCCTCAAGTCCTCCAGGCTGGCCCATTACCAACATGCCAAAATCACATCTCACCCATGGATGCCACAAGCCGTCGATGCACAGCTGATAGCAGGCGCTCTCGTGCGCGCTCGAATACATGGAAGGATTTCAAGAGTTACGCTCTTGGCTGAATACAATGGATTCACACGACAAGAATTTTTTTTAAAATGTGAGATTTTCCTAAAGGTTCCGCAGCCTCTCAAAGATAAGTACGGATGTCTCCGTACCGATCTGCAAGACTCTACTAAACCTGCTCATGACCGGTGAGTCCTATGTAACCTAGCGCTCTGATACCAATCTGTCACGACCCCAAATCCAGGCCAGTCATGATGGCGCCTATCATGAAACTAGGCCAGCCAAACTTCACTCAAATCATAATAAACTCCCATTTACCTCTTACTATATCGATTACCTATAAAAGTTTCCTTTAAACAATTATAAAAATAGTCAAAACTATACTGAATAATAAATACAACCCCCGAGAACCCGGAGTCACTGGTCATGAGCATCTACATAAATATACAACTCAACGAAAATAAATTCTACAATGTTAAACAAGAGAGGGAGCAGGACTGCGGACGCATGCAGCTACCTGGCAAACCTCCGAGAATCTCTGGAACAGATAGACAGCTCACCTTGCCCTAACATCTGAATCTGCACATAAGGTGCAGGGAGTAATGTGAGTACGCCAACTCAGTAGTAATGAAAATAAATCAGGTCTGAGCAGCAAGAAACACATAAAAATCAATGTCATCAAGTCACAATATACACAGCCTTACTTTCCGATAGTATACATGGATATACGAAATCGTCATGCCTTAGAAATCCACTTCACAAAAGTCCTTAAAACAATGCACATTTTTAACAACTTTAAAACAAGGATTTGGTATGCAAATGAATGTAGTAAAATCATAAGTAGCCCCTCGGGCGAAAACCTATTTCATAATCAGCCCCTCGGGCAAAAATATGTTTCATAATCAGCCCCTCAGGCATGCCTCACAATCCCTCAGCACCTCACAATCACTCAGCACCTCACAGCCACTATGCCTCCCAATCACTCAATCACTCACACTCGGTGCGCTCACTGGGGGTGTGTATAGACTCCGGAGGGGATCCTTCGGCCCAAGCGCTAATATCACTCAGTACCTATCCATCACTCTTGTACCTCGGCCACACTCAGTGAAACCACTTGAAAATACCCTCGGGCGAAGTAATGGAACGGGGTACTCGACCCGAAAACATCATTTTAATGCTCATGTAGTGTAAATCAGGCTGAGTTTCAATTAAAACAGTATGCACGATGATCTGAGTAAAATCATCAATAGGTAGTGAGGAAAACACCAGTAAAACGCCCTCAAAGGGGTCTAAACAGGTTGGCACGAGGCCCCAAACACGGCTTACAACCCGAATATTTTACAAATCTTTAGAACATAATTTAACATAAGATTTTTAGTAAATATGCAACTCATTAGTTTCCGCGGAGAGGACCTAGTCCAATCCAAAAATAGTACGCGCCACATATTCGTCATCCGACATGTGCGCCATTCCAAATTCAGTGAGAAACTATGTAGTCCGGGGTTCCATACCCTCAGGACAAGATTTAAGACCATTACTTACCTCTACCGGGTCGCGACACTAGTCCTCTATGCCTTTGCCCCTCAAATTGGCTCCCGATTGCTCCGAATCTTGCCAAAACCAGTTGAACATCATTAATATATACTCAAGGAACACAACCCAATCGAAAATTATCAATTTAATCAAAAATCTCGAAATTCAGCCAAACCCAAACCCCGAGCCCCGAGCCCACATCTCGGAATTCAATAATTTTTATATCCTTAGAATCCTCGTCCTCCAACGATTCTGTGCATACCAAGAACATTAAAATCGGACCACAATTTCCCCCTCAAATCCTCAAAAGAAAAATAAATTTTCCATGCACCCTTCTTCCCCAACTTTGGCTAAATTTCCAGAATTTTTATGGTTTAATCACTTAAGAATTTGCATAGAAACGTGTTAAGAAGTTGAAATTCTTACCTCCAGATGATTTCCCTTGATTCCCCTTCAATTCTCTTTCAAAATCTCCTAAGTCCGCATGCAACAATAGAGAAAATAACAACCAAATTCGCACTTCCGCCCTTTTAAACATTCTGCCCAGCTAAAATAATTCCTTCACTGCGATCGCAAACTTTGGCACGCGATTGCGAAGAACAAACTTTCTGCCCCATCAATTTACCTTACACGATCGCAGACAACCTCACGCGATCGCGATTCATCAAGACTTAAACCCACGTGATCGCGAAGAACAAAGCTCAACTCACCCACGCCCCTTTAACTCTACGCGATCGAAAACAAGACCACGCGATCGCATTGACCAAACGCTAATAATCACGTGATCAAAAACCATTCCACGCGATCGCGATTAATAAAAACCTGCCTCACCAATTAACCCTACGCGATCGCACACATCCTTACGCCATCGCGTAGAAGGAAACCAGAACCTTACACCAGCAGCAATCTGCCCAGTTTTCAAGCCAAGAATTGGTCCGTTAATCACCCAAAACACACCTGAGGCCCTCAACCAAGCATACCCCGTAGCATTACTCCAACTTAGTCGAGTCCTCGACACACCAAAACAACACAGAAACACCAAACACCTCCGATTAACCTGAAATTTTGCAGACATATCCAAAATGACATTAACAAACTGTTCCAACTTTCGGAATTCCATTCCGACCTCTATAGCCTATTTCCACTGCCGACCGAAACTCGCCAAAAACTAACTTTCGCCAATTCAAGCCTAATTCTACAGCGGACATCCAAACTTCATTCCGAACACACTCCCAAGTCCCAAATCACCTAACGAAGCTATCCGAGCCATAAAATTCGCATTCCGAGGTCGTTTACCAATAAGTCAACTCTCAGTTGACTTTCTCAACTATTAGGCTACCTTGAGAGATTAATTCTAATTGCCTCAATGCTCAGACCACTCTGAACCCGAACCAACCGACCCAACACACACAAATGAAGCTGAACCACATAAAATAAAGCAGAAACGGGGGAAACGGGGCTAAATTCTCGGAACGACCGACCGGGTCGTTACAAATGCATATTTATTTGGGACTACAGACATATTCTGGGAGATCCTCCTGTACTTCATATTTATTTTGGGACTATGGACGTATTCTGGGAGATCCCCCTCTATTGCATAATCATTTGGAACTACGAGAAGGTATCCCAGGAGATTCCACTTTGTGATACATTGTGTCAAGTCGAGGACTCTCTTTACTGTAAAACTTTATATTATTTTCTTAAAGTACTTACTGTAGACATTACCTATCTTTTGTACTGTTTTAAATTGACTTATTTAGAAATCCAATAGAGCCTTAACCTGACCGCGTCACTACTTGGCCGGGGTTAGGCTTGACACTTACTGGATACCAATTGTGGTGTACTCATGCCCTTTCTTGCACATGTTTTCGTGTGCAAATCTATGTACTGCTGATTTTAGGAGACTGCAAGGTATTTCTGCCGCGTCCGCAGAATCTTCCGAGTCCCCTTCCATTCTATATTATAGAGATTTTTCTTATGTACTTTCCAGCTTTTGTTAGAGCTACAGTAGCATTAGAAGCTTGTGACTGTCTGTGACATTCCGGGCCTTTGGGAGTTATATTTTGTACGAGCCGAGCGACATCGTTATGATTATTCAGATTCCATGTTTTTAATTCTTTATTTATCGTATTTCTAATTAAGTTTTATCCGCTAATTGGGCTTACCTAGTCGTAGAAACTAGGTGCCGTCACGATACCTTTGGAAGGTAAATTGGGTCGTGACACCTTGTTTCAAGAGGCTTCCCAGCGGGAATATGGTCACTGTCAAGGTGATGCATTATTTACCTCTTATACCTAGGTTAATAGGTTATATGCGTCGATGAGTTCTACTCCACATATGAGATGGAACTTTGAAAATAGAAGACCACCTGGTGTTATGTGTCATCCTTCAGATGGAGAAGCCTGGAAGCACTTTGATAGGACATATCCCGATTTTGCTAGTGAACAAAGGAAAATTTGATTAGGTCTGTGTACGGATGGATTCACGCCTTTTTCGATATCTGCGACACCATATTCATGTTGCCCTGTCTTTCTTACACCTTATAATCTACCACTCGAGTTGTGTATGACTAGTCCATATATATTCTTAAATTGTATTATCCCCGGTCCACGTAATATGAAAAGTTTGATTGATGTATATTTGCAACATTTGATTGATGAGCTAAAACAATTGTGGTGTGATGGTGTTGAAACATAATATCAACCAAGCAGAATTTCAATTTGCATGCTAATTTAATGTGGACTATTAACGATTTTCCTGTGTATGGAATGTTGTTTGGGTGGATGAATGCTGGGAAGCTAGCTTGTCCTGACTGCATGGAAAATAGTAAAGCATTCACTTTGAAACATGGCCGAAAGCAATCATGGTTTGATTGTCACCGTCAATACTTGCATGATGATCATGAGTTTAGAAGAATTAAAAATGCATTCAAAAAGAATAAAGTGGAATATGATTCTCCACCTCTGATACTTTTAGGTGAGGAAATTTGGGAGAGGTTCCAGAACTTCAGTAAAATTACTGAGGCTCCACCTTATAGATTCCCCGGATATGGTGTTAATCATACTTGGACGAAATAGAGTATATTTTGGGAGTTGCCTTGTCACGACCCAAATCCTAATCTAGGTCGCGATGGCACCCAACACCATTGTCAGGCAAGCCGACACTAATTATCTAGTGAGTCTAGTTTGTTTTATATTATATGTTTTTCTTATCCCCAAATAATTTATCCACTAAGCATGGAATATAACACATAGCAGGGAAATTAAGCTACGAAGACCAACAATAATCTTTCAATTACATCACCAAAAGAATAGTCTACCAATATGTGTTCCGGGAACTAGTGTCACAAGTCTAAAGGCATCTAGTAGAGTAGAATCAAAAGAATAAAAGAACTATCCTACTACCTAAGAAGAGATAGACAGAATAGAAAAAGAGAGACTCCAGAGTGCTGCTGAACGGCATCAAGAGAAGCAGCTCACCGTGAAGTCTCGAACCACGTGAAATCAGGGACGAGCTCCGTACTGGTAACCAGATGCACCTGCCTCAGAACCTGTACAATTAATTACAGAAGCGTAGCATGAGTACATAAACAACATGTACCCAGTAAGTATCTAGTCTAATCTCGAAGAAGTAGTGACGAGAGGTCGACTTGACACTTACTAGGGGCAAAATAATACGTTTAAATATAAGGCAAAGTAAGAATGGCAAATTATGAATAAGTAGTAAAGGCAGGAACATCAAATCTCCCTACATATATCCTTATATGCTGAATTCCCTAATGTACAGGTTGCTAATTCATTACCCAGTGTAATTAACTGTTAAACAACCAGAGAAATAATAACCAATTAGCAGGTACATAACATGCCGCGAACGTAAGGCCGATTCAATGAAATAATATATGTGCACTGCCGAAGGGTCGAACGGCATGAACCATAGATGCATCTATTACCCCCGCTCGCAAATCATACATGTAGTGCGGTAAAAATAAAATAATAGAGTTACTCCGCTCGCGAATTATACATCCGACTCAGGTACTCATATATACACACATTCAGCAGAAAAATCCGAGATTTATTCACGGATAAACTTCCAAGGGAAAGCCAATAAATTAAATAATGATAGGTGACCTTCTTAGTTATCCATTTAAACAATTCGATGATGCCAAGAAATTCTAAATTTATCAGTAAGATTACAAGACACATCACATATAGCATGCTTGTGGATCCTAAACTCCCCCGACATAAACATAATAGAAGCTACGCACGGACTCCTGTCACCTCGTGCGTACGTACCCCCCACAAATAGTAGCACATATTTAATTGTTTCACCTATGGGGACAATTCCTTCTTAAAAGGTTAGAAAGGAGATTTACCTCGTTTCAAGCCTACTTCCCGGGTCAAGAATGCGCCCAAATCTCCAAATTCGTCGCCCAAGAACCCGAAACTAGCCAAACATTATATAATTAAATCAATCTATGCTCAAAACTCCACAATTTCCCTATTTAAATAATTATCTCAACCTAGTCTGCAAAATCCTAAAATGTACCCCCCGGGACCACATGTTCGGATTCCGGAAATTTTCAAGGGAAATAGTTACCCATAACCTAAGGATCAATATTATATACTTTTGCAAGATTCCATAAGAAATTTCTTGTTTAAAACTTATTTTTCTCAAAACCCTAAGTTTTTACTCTAAACCATAATTTCCACAATTTTTGGTGTGTTAATTTACCCAAAACTCAAGTATAAATATCACTTTCAAGTAGGAATTAACTTACCTCACGATGCTAGGTCGAATCTCCCTTTTGAAAGCTCCCCAAATCGTCCAAAGATGAAGAAAATGACCTAAAATGTCTAAATCCCGCACTTAAACAACCACACTTCCTCCAGGACTTTCGCACCTGCGTCTCGAGGACTGCACCTGCGGTCTCGCACCTGCGGAAGAGGAGAAGAAGGCCAGGGGTCGCATCTGCGAAACGGAGCCCGCACCTGCGGCTTCGCTTCTGCGGCTCCGCTTCTGCGGCTCCGCTTCTGCGGCTCCGCTTCTGCGGCTCCGCTTCTGCGGGAAAAGGCCCGCACCTGCAGAAATTGGGCAGCCCTTCTAAGGCCGCACCTGCGAGGCTTCGACCGCTTCTGCGGTCTCGCACCTGCGGCTGGTCCTTCGCAGGTGCGGTCGTACAAGATCTGATGCACCAGCAGCTCTTATAGAGCTTGGTTTGCGTCGCGCGATGTCAGAATGGCATCCGGGACCACTCGAGGCCCCGTCCAAATATACCAACAAGTTCTAAATCATAATACGGACTCGCTCGAGCCTTCCGAACGTCCAAAGAAACACAAAATCCAAGAATCATACCTCAAAACCTACTAAATCCAACTTAAGAACTTTAAGTTCTTGAATTCGCTTTCAACATGCTGAAACATAAATATACTTCTCGGAATGACCCCAAATTTTGCGAGCAAGTCATAAATGACATGACGGAACTATTCCCGATATCAAAATTCCGTTCGGACCTCGATAACACAAAAACACGCTCCAAACCTCAATTTTTGAACTTAAAGAATCATATTTCACTATTTGGCGTCAAAATGCTCCCGAGTCATCCAAAACCTATTCCGAACATACGCCCGAGTCCGAAATCATCATACGAACCCACTGGAACTTTCAAATCTCGATTCCGGGGCCGTTTACTAAAAATGTTGACCGAAGTCAAACTTGGCCTTTAAGGCCAACCTTAAGGAAATAAGTGTTCAAATACCACCCCAAACTCCACCAAATCCTGAACCAACCATCCCCACAAGTTATAAATCAGTAAAAGAAAATATGGGAAGTCTCATTTAGGGGCACGGGGTCCTAGAACACAAAACGACCGGTCGGGTCATTACATTCTCCACCTCTTAAATAGACGTTCGTCCTCGAACGAGTCTAGAATCTTACTTGGAGTGATGAGTAAGTGTGGATATCTGCTCCGCATGTCCTCCTCGGACTCCCAAGTCGCCTCCTCGACTAGTTGGCCCCTCCATTGGACTTTTACGGTGGAAACCCTCTTGGACCTCAACTGGCGATCCCGCCTGTCAATGATAGCAACTGGCTCTTCCTCAAAACCCAATCTCTCATCTAGCTGAATGGTGCTGAAGTCTATTATGTGAGAGAAATTGGTGTGGTACCTACGGAGCATGGACACATGAAAGACTGGATGAACTCCTGATAAATTGGGAGGTAAAGCGAGCTCATAAGAAACCTCCCCAACTCGCCTCAACACCTCAAATGGTCCTATAAACCTTGGGCTCAGCTTGCCCTTCTTTCTAAACCTCATAATACCCTTCACCGGTGAGACTTTTAACATGACCTTCTCGCCAACCATAAATGATACATCACGCGCCTTCTGATCCGCGTAACTCTTCTGTCTGGACTGTGCTGTGCGAAGCCTCTCCTGAATCGACTTTACTTTCTCCAAAGAATCCTTCACCAGGTCGGTGCCATATAACCTAGCCTCGCTAGGCTCAAACCACCTGATGGGAGAACGACATAGCCGACCATACAAGACCTCAAATGGAGCCATCTCAATGCTGGACTGATAACTGTTATTATAAGCAAACTCATCCAAGGGCAAGAACTGGTCCCACTGCCCTCCAAAGTCAATCACACATGCTCTGAGCATGTCCTCCAATATCTGAACTGTCTGCTCCGACTGCCCGTCGGTCTGAGGATGGAATGCTATGCTGTGCTCTACCCGGGTGCCTAACTCACTCTGTACTGCTCTCCAGAAGTGCGAGGTGAACTGAGGACCTCGATCTGATATAATGGACACAGGCTCACCGTGCAATCGAACTATCTCCCGAATGTAGATCTGAGCCAACCTGTCTGAAGTATAGGTAGTAGCTACTGGAATGAAATGTGCTGACTTGGTCAGCCGGTCCATAATAACCCAAACCGCATCAACCTTCAGCAAGGTACGAGGCAACCCAACTACGAAGTCCATAGTGATGCGCTCCCATTTCCACTCAGGTATAGGCATTTGCTGAAATAGGCCTCCTGGTCTCTGGTGCTCATACTTGACCTGCTAGCAATTTAGACATCTAGCCACGTACTCCACTATGTCCTTCTTCATTCGCCTACACTAGTAGTACTGCCTCAGGTCACGATACATCTTCGTAGCACCAAGGTGAATAGAATACCAGGAACTCTGTGCCTCTTCTATAATACTCTCCCTCAGGCCGTCAACATTAGGGACACATAAGCGACTCTGAAGTCTCAGAACACCATCCTTGCCAATAGGAATCTCCTTGGAACCACCCTGTAACACTGTCTCCCGGAGAACTGCCAAGTGCGGATCATCAAACTACCGAGCCTTAATCTCCCCCAATAATGAAGGCTGAGCAACAATACGTGCAAGAACTCGGCTGGGCTCTGAAAGGTCCAACCTCACCAGGCGACTAGCCAAGGACCGAATGTCCAAAGCTAGAGGTCTCTCCTTTGCTGAAATGAAAACCAAGATACCCATACTCTCCACCTTTCTGCTTAAGCATCTGCAACCACATTCGCCTTGCCTGGATGATAAAGAATAGTGATGTCATAATCCTTCAATAACTCAAGCCATCAACACTGTCTCAACTTAAGATCCCTCTGCTTTAACAAGTGCTGCAAACTGCGGTGGTTTGTATAAACCTCACAAGGCACCCCATAAAAGTAGTGCCTCCAAATCTTAAGGCATAAACAATCACCACCAACTCCAAATTGTGCACAGGCTAATTCTTATCATGAACCTCCAAATGACATAAAGCATATGAAATAACTCGCCCCTCCTGCATTAGTACACATCCCAAACCAACGCGTGAAGCATCGCAATAAACTGTATACATCCCCGAACCGGAAGGCAACACTAGAACTAGTGTTGTGGTCAAGGCTGTCTTGAGCTTCTAGAAGCTCGCCTCACACTCATCGGGCCATCAGAATGGGGAACCCTTCTGGGTCAATCTAGTTATAGGGGCTACAATGGACGAAAAACCCTCCACAAATCAGCGATAATAACCAGCTAGTCCTAAGAAGCTCCCGATCTCTGTCGCTGAAGTAGGGCGTGGCCAACTCTGAACTACCTCAATCTTCTTAGGGTCCACCTTGATACCCTCCCCGGATACCACATGTCCCAAGAACGCCATAGAATCTAACCTGAACTCACACTTGGAGAACTTACCGTATAGCTTTTGCTCCAGCAAGTTCTGGAGCACAACTCTCAAATGCTGATCGTGCTCCCCCAGGCTACGTGAGTAGATCAGAATGTCATCAATAAAGACAATGACAAAAGAATCAATATAAGGCCTGAACACCCTGTTCATCAAATCCATAAATGCTGCGGGGGGATTAGTCAAGCCAAAGGACATCACCAAGAACTCATAATGACCATATCTCGTACGGAAGGCAGTCTTCGGAACATCCGAGTCCCGAATCTTAAACTGATGGTACCCTGATCTCAAGTCAATCTTAGAAAACACCCAAGAACCCTGCAACTGGTCAAACAAATCATCGATACGCGACAACGGGTACTTGTTCTTGATGATGGCTTTGTTCAACTGACGGTAGTCAATACACATCCTCATAGTCCCATCCTTCTTCTTCACAAATAACACTGAAGCACCCCAAGGCGATACACTCGGTCTGATAAACCCCTTAGCTAACAACTCCTCAAGTTGTCTTTCAATTCCTTCGGAGCCGTGCGGTATGGGGGAATAAATATAGGTTGGGTTCCTGGAGCTAAGTCAATGCAAAAATCAATGTCACGATCCGGTGGCATGCTTGGAAGGTTTGTAGGAAATACATCAGCAAACTCTCGAACCACTGGCACTGAATCAATCATCGGAGACTCGGTGGTGGTATCCCGCACATAAGCAGGATAAGCCAAACAACCCTTCTCGACCATACGTCGAGCCTTCAGGAAAGAAACAACCCGACTGGATGCACTGAGTGAGGAACCTCTCCACTCCAATCTCGGCAACTCAGGCATGGCTAGAGTTACCGTCTTGGCATGGCAATATAGGACAAGGTGATAAAGGGATAACCAATCCATGCCCAGGATGACCTCAAAATCAGTCATATCAAGTAACAGGAGGTCTGCTCTGGTCTCGAACCCACATAATGTAACCACACATGACCAATAAATTCGGTCCACGGCCACAGAATCGCCCATAGGAGTGGACACATAAACAGGAGTACCTAAGGACTCACGAGGAATATCCAGGAAATGAGCAAATAAGACTGATACATATGAATAAGTGGATCCTGGATCAAATAATACCGACGCATCCCTACCGCATACCGAAATAATACCTGTGATCACGACATCTGAGGCTACTGCATCTGGTATGGCCGGGAAAGCATAAAATCTGGCTGGAGCGCCGGATGACTGACCTCTACCTAAATGAGTAGGAGCTGGATGAGCTCCCCCTGTCTGGTCTCCACCTCTAGGACGACCTCACCCGTCTGCCCTCCACCTCTGGGTGGTCGGACCACCAGTGCTGTAACCACGGGCTGGTGACTCTACTGCACTGCCTTGCCCTAAAGCTTGGGACAAGTCCTCTTTATGTGACCTGAATCCTTACACTCTTAATAACCTCTCGGCACGATATCTTGATGCCCTGAAGAAGAACCCTGAATAGCTAGAGGACAGTATGAACTCTCTGTCATAGCACTGAAATAAGAGCTGGAAGATCCCTGATGACCAGAATACCCGTTGGAGGAACTCTGAATGGCTAGTGGGCGATAAGAACTCTCCGGCATCGCGCTGAAATAAGGCCTCATCGGAGCACCTCAAGGAGGTGGCGGGGTTGCTGAATATGGAGGCCTACTAGGCTGGCCCCCACCAAACTGACCTCTGCCCCTAGCTGGAGCATCTCTGAAATCCCCAAAAAATCGAGCTCTCTTATCCTGCTGCCCCTGCTCATTGCTCCTCAATCGATAGCCCTCAATCCTGCGAGCAATCTCTACTACAAGCTGATAAGGAGTCCCCATGTCCACCTCTCGGGCCATTCTGGCCCTAATACCTGAGTGAAACCCAGCTACAAATTTCCGCACTCTTTCTGCGTCAATACGGAGTATCATAAGTCCATGACGAGACAACTCCAAAAACCTAGCCTCATAGCCGGTCACTGACATCTCACCCTGCTCTAGCTACTCAAACTGATACCGCAACTCTTCCTTCTCAAAGGGAAATGCTCCCTAGTGATAAGAGGAGAATTCGCCGGTCTGCCAAGAACATAAGACTGCCACCATCTACGGGCCCTGACCTCAAGCTGGAAAGTAGTGAAGTCTACTCCATGGGACTCCAGTATCCTCATGTTGTGCAGTCTGTCCCTGCACCTATCAATAAAATCCTGAGCATCCTCATGATGCTCTCCTCCAAAGACAGGAGGGTGCAGTCTGGTCCATCTGTCCAATAGCTTCTACGGATCGCCATCCGCAGCTGGTTTGGGCTCTGGTGCTGCTGCTGCTGCTATGGGCTGAACCCCACCCGCGGGCTGGGCAGTAGGGGTCTGTGCTCCCCCTCCTGCCTGAGATATGGCCGGGTCCGCTGGAAATAAACCATCCTGGGTCATAGTATCCATGAACAGCATCATACGGCCCATGACCTCCTGAAATCCCGGTGCCGTCATGAAGTCCAACAGGACAGGATCTGCTGCGGGCACCTCGCTCTGATCCTCAGTGATAGGATCCTCTGCTGGATCCACTGGCGGTGCAACTAGGGCAGCTCTGGGATGCCATCGTCCCCTACCTCGGGCCAGTGCCCTCCCTAAGCCTCTTCCACGACCTCTGACGGTGGGAGTAGCGGCCCCTCCTGGGTCTGGAACATCGGCTGCGCGCGTCCTCACCATCTGCGAGAGAATAGAAGAGTGAGATTTAGCATACCATCAACTGCACGATAGAAGATGAATAAAGAGAGATTTCCTAACACCCTATAGCCTCCCAAAGATAAATACAGATGTCTCCGTACCGATCCGCAAGACTCTATCGGGTTTACACATGACTCGTGAGACCTACGTCAACCTAGAGCTCTAATACCGTGTTGTCATGACCCAAATCCTAATCCAGGTCGCGATAGCGCCCAACACCGTTGTCAGGCAAGCCGACACTAATTATCTAGTGAGTCTAGTTTGTTTTCTATTAAATGCTTTTCTTATCTCCAATAATTTAGCCACTAAGCATGGAGTATAACACATAGCAGGGCAATTAAGTTACGAAGACCAACAATCAACTTTAATCAATTACATCACCAAAAGAATAGTCTACCAATGTGTGTTCCAGGAACTAGTGTCACAAGTCTACAGGAATCTAGTAGAGTAAAATCAAAAGAATAAAAGAACTATCCTACTGCCTAAGAAGAGATAGACATAATAGAAAAAGAGAGACTCCAGAGTGCTGCTGAACGACATAAAGAGAAGCAGCTCACCGTGAAGCCTCGAACCATGTGAAATCAGGGACGAGCTCCGGACTGGTAACCATATGCACCTGCCTCAGAACCTGTACAATTAATTACAAAAGCGTAGCATGAGTACATAAACAACATGTACCCAATAAGTATCGAGTCTAATCTCGAAGAAGTAGTGACGAGAGGTCAACTTGACACTTACTAGGGCACAAATATTACGTTTAAATATAAGGCTAAGCAAGAATGGCAAATTATGAATAAGTAGTAAAGGCAGGAACATCAAATCTCCCTACAGATATCCTTATATGCCGAATTCCCTAACGTACAAGTTTCTAATTCATTTCCCAGGATAATTAACAGTTAAACAACCACAGAAATAATAACCAATTAACAAGTACATAACATGTGGTGAACGTACGGTTGATTCAACGAAATAATAAATGTGCACTGCCGAAGGGTCAAACGGCATGAACCATAGATGCATCTATTACCCCCGTTCGCGAATCATACATGCGACGCGGTAAAAATAAAATAATAGGGTTACCCCGCTCTCCAATTATACATGCGACTCAGGTACTCATATATACACACGTTCAGCAGAATAATTCGGGATTTATTTGGGGTTAAACTTCCAAGGGAAAGGCAATAAATTAAATAATGATAGGTGACCTTCTTTGTTATCCATTTAAACAATTCGATGATGCCAGGAAATTCTAAATTTATCAGTAAGATTACAAGATATAGCATGTAGAGCATGCTTGTGGATCCTAAACTCACCCGACATAAACATAATAGTAGCTAGGCACGGACTCCCGTCACCTCATGCGTACGTAGCCCCCACAAATAGTAGCACATATTTAATTGTTTCACCTATGGGGACAATTCCCTCTTACAAGGTTAGAAAGGAGACTTACCTCGTTTCAAGCCTACTTCCCGGGTCAAGAATGCGCCCAAATCTCCAAATTCGCCATCCAAGAACTCGAAACTAGCCAAACATTATATAAATAAATCAATCTATGCTCAAAACTCCACACTTCCCCTATTTAAATAATTATCTCAACATAGTCTACAAAATCCTAAAATGTACCCCCGGGACCACATGTTCGGATTCCGGAAATTTTCAAGGGAAATAGTTACGCATAACCTAAGGATCAATATTATATATTTTTGCATCATTCCATAACAAATTTCTTGTTTAAAACTTATTTTTCTCAAAACCTTAAGTTTTTACTCTAAACCATGATTTCCACAATTTTTGGTGTGTTAATCTACCCAAAACTCAAGTATAAATCTCACTTTCAAGTAGGAATTAACTTACCTCACGATGCTAGGTCGAATCTCCCTTTTGAAAGCTCCCCACATCGTCCAAAGATGAAGAAAATGGCCTAAAATGTCTAAATCCCGCACTTAAAACAACCACATTGCCTCCAGGACTTTCGCACCTGCGGCTCGAGGACCGCACCTACGGTCTCGCATCTGCGATCCATTGCTCGCACCTGCGGAAGAGGAGAAGAAGGCCAGGGGTCACATTTGCAGAACGGATCCCGCACCAGTGGGAAAAGGCCGGCACCTGCAGAAATTGGGTATCCCTTCTAAGGCCGCACTTGCGAGGCTTCGACCGCTTCTGCGGTCTCGCACCTGCGGCTGCTTCTTCGCGAGTGCGGTCGCACCAGATTTGACGCACCAGCAGCTCTTTTAGAGCTTGGTTTGCCTTGCGCGTTGTCCGATTGGAATCCGGGCCCACCCGAGGCCCCGTCCAAATATACCAACAAGTTGTAAATCATAATACAGACTCTCTCGAGCCTTTGGAACGTCCGAAACAACACTAAATCTAAGAATCATACGTCAAACCTACTAAAACCAACTTAAGAACTTTAAGTTCTTGAATTCGCTTTCAACATGCCGAAACATACCTATACTACTCGGAATGACCCCAAATTTTGCGAGCAAGTCATAAATGACATGACAGAACTATTTCGGTCTCAGAATTCCGTTCGAACCTCGATAACACAAAAACACGTTCCAAACTTCAATTTTTGAACTTAAAGAATCATATTTCACTATTTGACGTCGAAACGCTCCCGGGTCATCCAAAACTCGTTCCGAACATACGCCCAAGTCCGAAATCATCATACGAACCCACTGGAACTTTCAAATCTCAATTCCGGGGTCATTTACTAAAAATGTTGACCGAAGTAAAACTTGGCCTTTAAGGCCAACCTTAAGGAACTAAGTGTTCGTATACCACCCCAAACTCTTCCAAATCCCGAACCGACCATTCCCGCAAGTTATAAATCAGTAAAAGCAAATATGAGAAGTCTCGTTTAGGGGCACAAGGTCCTAGAACACAAAACGACCGGTCGGATCATTACATGCCTTATTGGAAGGATAATCTTCTCCGGCACAACCTTGTTGTCATGCATATTAAGAAGAATTATTTTGACAATTTTTTCAACACAGTGATGGATGTTAAAGGTAAGACAAAAGATAACCCAAAGGCTAGAATGGACTAACAAGAATATTGCAGGCGGCCTGAATTATACTTGCAGACAACAAACAATGGTAAGGTGTTCAAGCCCAAATCAAGTTACACATTCACTTTGGAGGAAAGACGACAAATTTGTGATTGGGTAACGAAATTGAAGATGCATGAGGTTTATGCGTCGAATCTTTGGAAGAAAATAAATATGGAGGTAGGGGAGTTGAGCCAATTGAAAAGTCATGACTGTTGATACCCAATTTTTTCCATATATATTTTCAAAATAATGCATGAGCATCAATTAGTATTTTTTCATAATTTTTTAATTTTAAAGGATTTTAAATTAATTTATTCCATCATTTTATTATCTAAATAATTATTAATTACATCACAAATGATTTTATAATAATTTTATAGCTTAATTTTATCATTTATATTTATATTAAGCTTTAATTATTTTATGCATAATTACATTTGCATCTTTAGGTTATAATTACAATAACTTTTCAATAATATCCCATGTATGCATAATTACTTTATTTTTTACACGAAAATGACTTTTTATATTTTTATAATATTAAGTAATTATTTTAAATGATTTTCATACACACATAGAATATTTCATCATTTATTAATTATTTTTATAAATTATTTTATTAAATTGAGTAGGTATTTAAAATATAGCCCTTTTAATTAATTTTCGGACCCCAACCCAATAACTATCAACCCAATTATCCTAACCCATATCCCAATAACCCAATATCCATAACCCGCCCCAACCTAGAACTAATCCTGGCCGTTGATCTAAGAAGATCAACGGTCTAGGACACTATTTCCCTTTTTAATTACACAAACCTCCTAACCCTACCCCCATTTTTCTGAATCCGCCATCCTTCAATACCCTTCCCTCCTCTCTTCTCTCTCACCTTCCTTCTAACCCTATCCCACCGTCACTGATATCCCCTTGATTCATGGGGTTTTCCTCGATTCCATGCCTTATCCGGCCTCATCTCTCTACTGGTTGTTTGATTTTCATGTTACTTGAGGATAATCTCAAGAGATTCGAACCAGATTTGGTTAAAAAATCTCTCCTTTATCGGTTAATCCGTCTATATTTACTCTGATGTCTGTGAGTACTAATACTTTCGTATTTTATGGTTTCAAATCTCTGGTTCAAACCAGATTTGATTCACCTCTGTTTATTTTCATGAACCTAGCTATTTCTGGTTAAATCTGTTTAGATCTCTTTAGATATGAAGCATTTTTGAGTTTGTTTGGTATTTTCCCCTTAAGATTTTCTATTTTTACTATTATTGTTAACCGATTTCATTTTTCTTAAAAGCTAGGTTTTTGATTTCTAATGGGGTTTCTGCAAAAATGTTTAAACGTTTAAATGTTTAAATGTTTCAACTCTGGTTTTCTTCTTTACTGTTTTGACTGATTTTTACTTGAGTTTCATCTCTATGTCTTTGATATGCCTTAGGGTTTCAATTATTCGACTGTTTGTTTTGCCCGTTTACTTTGACTCTGTCAATTAAAGTACTTAATTAATTTACTTTCCTAATTAGGGTTTGAAAGTGTCCTTTCCTTTAATACCGATCTTTCCTTAGCAGATTTTTACCTTATGTATAATTGGGGATATTTTCCTTATTTCCCTTACTGGCCTGATTTTTTGGCTTTGATTATTATGACCGACCTATAATTGATTTATATACTTACTGCTTACTTTATTTAGCCCTAATCTTGTCTGCTGATTTATTCTGTGAAAGATTCTCCTTAATTTAAGTAATACTTACGTGATTCTGTCCTATTAATTGGTTTGTGTTAGCCCTAATTGATTGGTTAATTAATTTTTCATAACCTTATTTGTGTATAATTAATTTCATACTTTATTTGGTTTTATTCTATTGTATGCTATAAAAAGCCTTTCATTGTTCTGATTTCAAACACTCTTACACTCACACGAACAACTTCTTTACTAAACAATTATTACAATTCAAAATTCTCAAAGCTGTCTGTTCTCTCATAAACTTGAGTTCTTTCTATCACTCTGATTTGCTGTACTGTTTAGCTGGTTGGAAGCCTATGCTAAAATATCTGGATCCAAACTGCCATTACATTCCTTTTTACTTTCTTCCTAACTGGTATGTGTTAACTCCTGTTATCCTATTTTGTTCTATGTGCTTATGTGGTTATTTTATTTCAACCTTAGCATGCTTCTATCTGATCTATGATTCCTTCTTACTTCTTTTTCAACTGGTATGTTTTAGTTCCTGTTATCCTTTCTGTTCTATGTGCTTGTTTGGTTAGTTTATTTCAAACCTCAGCATGTTTCTGTTTGATATACACCTATATGATTCCACTTAGTGACAATGCTAAACTAAGTTATTTCCAATAATGTGAAACCTTGTTTGATTTAGTTGTATGTTCCCTGTTCTAAACATTGCTAGATACCGCAAGCATGAAATGTGTGGCCAATTATGTCCGTTAAGTGTCCTTTTGTGATACTAGTATGAGTAGTTAGTATGAAAAAGTACCAATCTACTTGAACTATGTGCTGAATATAGGTTCTATTTATTTCCTGGTACAACTCTGTGTAATCTAAATCTGTTTTCTTCTGGAGACTAAACTGTTTTCTAAAACTGTTCCCCTACTCTTTATATACTGGTTTTTCAAAACTCTTAGTTATTTAGGGTCCTACCACCCCTGATGTGACCACTTCCTAGGGTCCTTGAGACTCCTCCAAACTATAACACATTGGGGATAATCTTCCAATCTTTTACAAACTACTATTTCTCTAAGTAAGGTTCTGGTGTGAGCATTGCCCGGGGTCCTTGAAGCCCTTGGGAACTTTGACACGTCAGAAGCCCAATTTTGTGTATCATGGATGGGCCACCTGTATACTTCAGACTTATTTTTCTTGAAGGCCTGGTTTCCAGGTTAATATTGGGCCTATGAAGGCTCCCTATAGTATAATGAATTTTGCTGTGTAATTTATTCATTATTGGGCTGTAATAATGTAATAATCTCTGTAATAAATAGATCTAGGGTTATTAGTAAAAGCTGTGGGGTTTTTTATATATCTTTGTTAAAAACTCAGGTAGAAATCCTGCCTATAGGTTTATTGTGTTGGTTCCTTATGTGCATGTTACTGTTCATTTAGAGATCCTGCCTATAAGATGTTTTTTTGACTATTTGCGACTCTGAATCTTCATATTTTCGGCATATTTGAGACACTACCTATAGGTCTTTTGTTAATTCTGCATTAGAATCCATGTTCATAGGATTTATACATATTTCCAAGCTCAATGTGCATTAGTGATCATGTATATAGGATCATATTTGTATGAATTAATAAACTTTCATGGTGATTGTCTAAAATTCTGCCTACATGTGACTAATAGAATTCATGCCTATAGGGATTAAAAATCAGTTTCGACTTAGATATCATGCCTATAGGAGATGTAAAAATCAATTTTCTTCAATTTACATACCATGTCTATAGGAAATAAACAAATCAGTTTCAACACTTAGAAATCATGCCTATAGGAGTTAATTAATTATGCAAATTAGAAAGCATGCTTATAGGATCTAAAGAGATAAAATCTGTTTTCATGAGTTAAAATCAGTGACTTGCTCAGAAACCATGTTATAGGTCTATAATTAATAATTGTAGATGCCATGTCCATAGGATTCTGCTCCGGTTATCACTTAGGCAAACTTGTATGGTTATTAAGAATTCTGGGTCTAAAAATTGTAATCCCTTGCTGCTTGAAATTTGCCCAGATTTAGAATTTAATCAAATCAGTAGGCAAGCCAGTAGGTCCCAATGCTCATTTTAATAAATTGGTTTCTTACATTCTGTTTATGCCCATCTAGATATCCTGCCTATAGGATCCTAAATTAATGAAATTTACTGATTGAACTGCGTGCATTTGTTGTTGCTTGTGGAAGTTAACATGAGCCCTTATTTTCTCCTTACATGATAGTCCTATCTAAATTTTGTTTGTCGCCTAGATTTTTCTCAATTTAATCAGTCTAGAACTACCTTAAATAGAGGTCCTAAACACCTCCAGTACCATAGGTAAGGGATGGGTAGTGCACACATAAGGCACGAGTTAGAAGCTACTAGAACGCTTAAGTAACAACTGAAAGATAGTAATTGGGTAGTAAAGGAAATGATGACCCGTGTGCTAATACTATGTGTAGCACCCCAACTTGGGGCAAGTTACCAAGTATTGCATGGAAATGATCCTATAAGCTAAAAAACTTAGGACCCCTTTTAATTCATGTTTTGATAATAGTTGTCTAAATTGATTTATTTTCCTTTAAGACTAATTTTCTTAATTAAGTTCGGTCGGGACCCACTGTTGTGGACCTCGAGGGGTGCCTAATACCTTCCCCTCAAGGTTAGAGCCCTTACCCGATCTCTGGTGATGCAAACTAGTTTCATGAGTTAACTGCTCTAGTTTCCCTAACGCACCTTAATCCGTTAGGTGGAAACTCTTCAAATCCATAATCCCATCCCAAAAGGAAGGGAGTTGTCCCAAAAACGTCGAAACCCGATTTCATGAGAAAAAGGGGGGGGGGGGAAATGACTGCCATGTTTTCATGGAGACCTTAGTGCCTATTGCAATGTGTCGTTTTCCTGAAAGAATCTGGAAACCCATCACAGAGATTAGTTTATTTTTCCAAGACTTGTGTTCTACCACACTACAGAAAGAAAACCTACTTCGGATGGATCAGAACATTCGTGTAATTTCTACTAAGATGGAGAAAATATTTCCATGTGGTTTCTTTGATGTGATGGAACACCTTCCAATCCACCTTGTACACGAGGCACGACTTGGAGGGCATGTTCAATGAAGATGGATGTATCCCTTTGAGAGGTAATATTATAAGTTTTATGTAATATTCTCTATTATTTGAATGTTCTTGGATAACATGACATTACGTAGGACAATTGGAAAATGCAAACAATTTGTTAAGCAGAGGAATAAGATTGAAAGATCTATATGCGAAGACTATCTTGCAAAGGAAACTGCATATTTTTGTTCTTATTATTTTGAGAGTAACATGCCATGTTCTAGGAATATGCCCAATAGGCACACGGTCGAATGTGTGAGTGATCCATTATATCCACCAATGTCCATATTCAATCAACCAGGCCGATGTTCTAAGGATGTTAGAAAGAGAAGTTTGAGTGATATGGAGTACAAGTCTGCTACACTTCATGTGTTGCTAAATTGTCCCGAAGTGGTACCATTTATCAAGTTGATTTATTAGTTATCAAAATGTAAAATTTACTGTGATTACATATTTATGCAACTACTACAAATATTTGATGTGTCACAGTCACTTCGTGGGTCAATTTGGCCATGATGCTGTATATACGAGATTTGATACGTGGTCAAACAGTTTGTAAGTATATATATATATATATATATATATATATATATATATACATACACGTAGTGAATGTATAAAATTGATTCATAAGTTGTGCTAACTTATGCAATTTTTTAACAGTGTGTAGGTAAATAATAAAAATAATGGTGTAAATCAATTTTTGAAAGATATATCTTGGGGACCTGGGATTCAGGTCACAACAATGTCTAAGTACGTAGTGAATGGTTATAAGTTTCATACAGAGAATTTCTCTAAAAATAAAAATAGCAACAACAACGGGGTGTGGGTTTAAGGTGGGGATGGCAACCAAGTTGGAGATATTGATTATTATGGTGTGGTCAAAGAAATATTACAACCAGAATATACAGGCTGGACATATAAGAAATTGATACTCTTTAGATGCAAGTGGTTTGACCCAAATCCAACAAGAGGTACAAGAATAGACCACCAATACAACATAATTGAGTTTAATCATACGAGGGAGTATGATCGCTATGATCATTTCATAATTGCACATAACGTTAGGCAAGTGTATTATGATCCTTATCCATTGTGGTGGAATAATTACGATTGGTGGGTTGTAATAAAAACAAAGCCCGTAGGTAGGGTGGAAGTCGAGAATGTGTTAGATGTTACATATCAAAACGATATCTCCAGTGTTCACCAAATAGTGGACGATCAGTTAGAAAATGATTTGGAACATCCTGAACGCATATTGGAAGAAGTTGATATAAATGAAGTAAAAATTATAGAAAATGAGGGCGAAGAATCAACTGATGAAGCTCAAACAAGTGAGGACGAAGAATTCTCGGACGAGGAACAATACATCGATGATGATTAAAACGTTGGTTTTCAAAGCACTCTCGTTTTATAGCTAGTTTCTTATATGTTTCAATCTCAATGTGTATTATATTATGCAGATGGAAGGAAGGGGTCAAGGTAACAATGACCCTACTAGTTCTCAGGGTCGAGAAAAGGGTAGGAAGGGAAAGAGGAGGGTAGAAAATAATAGTCCCTCTTGTCCACCCTTTTCAGAGATACCTAAGTCTTATCCTCCACCACGCAGCTATACTGAGCTGCCACAACATCATGAGCCGTACACCTTCATTCAGACACCAGATCTTCCATCACAAGGCCATAGGACTATACGTCCGACATACAGTCCAGCTGCCTCACAGCCATCTACATCACATCCACGTGTATCACATCCCTACATATCACAGCCACATGGATCACATCCATCCATGTCACAGCCAGTCAGGTCACATCCATTCGGGTCACAGCCATCAGTATCACGACTACTTGGGTCACATCCAGCTATGTCGCAGTAACAGGGATCACAACCATCTTTATCATTGACTCCATCTATTGCAAGCCTTCACCTGTGAGGCAGTAGCTCTGACCCGCCTACACCGTCTACACATGCCTCTGATACACATTCTTCGGATGATGATGACGAGGTAGTACATTATGATCGATATGGTAGGATCATCATAGTCCCTGAGGGTGATGGGTAAGTGTTATTTGTTATTTTTTAGTCTATTGATTTGTAACATTTTTACTAAGATATTAATGTGTTTTTATTGTTAAGTTGCAGTTTCAATCCGAGTAATAAGACTACGAAGAAAATCACCAATGCCATCAGAAAGCTTTATGATGTCCCTTATGCAACTTGGACTGATTTCCCATTCTCGTTGAAGGAGCAAATTTTCAATCAATTTAAGGTATAAATGTTCTTTTAAACAGTTTAATAATTTATAAATATGATGTTTCCATGTAATAGTTGACTTTTGAAATACAAAGCAAGTGTGTATGGAAATACCGCTATAGCGCGGAAGTGGCTGCAAATTTTCATCATAAAGCTCGCAAGAGATTGTCAGATACTTTCGCAGATGCTAGAAAGAAGAACAAGAGGCCTGGCTGGTTACTTGAGAATTTGTGGAAGGATTTGCAAAGGAAATGGCTTACCACAGAGTTCTTAGAGAGGAGCGAAAAAGGAAAGAAGGCTCGTGCATCTGAGAAGAGAGGCTCCTTGCACACTAGAGGTGCGAGAAGCCTATGGACAATAAAAAGAAGACTGGTACGTAATTGCTTAAATTATTTTACTTTTCTAAGTATATCTATTCTTTTTATTAACTAAATTAATTTGTTTTCAGGAAAAGAAGTTTGGGCGTCCAATGAGCCATGATGAGCTATTCAAGGAGACGCATATTGTGAAGAAGAAGAAATAGGAGGATCAAGATATGTGGGTCGAGTACCGGGCCTCGACTGTATATGTATTCTTTCAATTTTCTTTAAGTATTATAATTTACTTGTATAAAACTTTTGAAATACTGATTTAATTTAAAATAATATAGTGTCGCTACCAAACTAACGTGGAGGAATTCATCCGCAGTCAGCCAGCTGGTGAATCGGGCGAGCCAACCCATCCTTCGGACGAGGATGCTTAAAGAATATGGATGGAGTCTGTTGGCGGTCCAAAATGGGGGAAGGTATACGGGCTTCCTACTAAGAATTTCCATCGCTATAAGTGTGGAATGCAAGGAATAGAGACTTCCTCACATGTCGAGCAACTTAATAGGGAGAGAGACAGTGAAAAAGCTCATATCCGAGCTAGAAGAGGCCAAGGAAAGAGAAAGGCTTAGAGATGCTCAATTCCTTGGCATGCAAGCTCAGATCAGAACTCTCCTATCTACTGGAGCTTTTCTGTTGCCCCGATCTTGTGAGTCATCTCCAGAGACTCGACCTGCACGTGATCGTTCCTCCCGTCCTCCGTAAGACCCTTCTCTATACCGTCTTGTAAATGAAAGTTCATCAGACGGTGATGATGATGTTGTAGAAAACACTCCTTGACTTTATATACTTTGAACTAGACAAATAGAACTAGTTGTAAAAAGTTTTAACTTGGTTTTGGATTTTTATGTTCAATTGAACTTTAATTTGTTAGCTTTAATGTATTTATTGAATGTTTTAGTTGTTGTTGTTGTTGTTGTTGTTATTGTTGTTGTTGTTGTTGTTGTTTTTTTATGCTAATTATGTTGTTATTAGGTGTATTGGTATGCTGGCAGGTGGTGTAGCTGCCAAAACAGGCATTTTATTCCAAAATTAAACCTAGAAAAACCGACCAAAGTTGGTCGTTTTTAATAAAAAAAAATATTTATTCAAACATACCGGCCAAAGTTGGTCGGTTAATGAACATTGAATTCCCAGAATTCAACATTACCGACCAACTTTGGTCGGTATTTTGCCAGCACAGTTGAGGTTACCAACCAAAGTTGGTCGGTAATGTTTAATTTTAATTATTTAAAGAAAAAAAATTTCAGTTACTTATCAACGCTGGTCGGTTTTTTAATTTTAATAATTAATTAAAAAAATAATTTATATAAATCGACCACCTTAGGTCGGTAAAATTAAATTAATAAAATATGTTTCCGACCAAAGTTGGTTGGTAAGTAAGAAAAAATATCAAATGGTCGTTTTAATCTACCGACCAACGTTGGTCGGTAATTTCCGACCAACTTTGGTCGGTAAGCCATTCCGATCATCAAAACACCGTCCACACCCTAATTGTCGCTTTTTGGTCGGTATTGGCCATAGCCGACCAACCTTGGTCGTTTTTTGATCGATTTTTTGCGGATTTCTAGTAGTGAATATCCGATACGGAGAAGTGTTTGTCGATACGGAAAAAAAGATTTCATTAATCCACTACTTTGTGCGTTTCATATGCTGGAAGATAAAGAAGGACAAATAAAGGGTTGAGGAATTGGAAATGATATGAAAGTAACAGATAAACAACTAGAAATATATTTTGTAAGCTCTGTTATTTTTTATTAAAAAATATTGCATTTTAATCAAGAAGAATTTTCAGGAACCACTATTGTTTTGTGGCTATTAACTTCCTATAGCTACATATACATAATTACTTCCTATTGCTACTATTCAGTTGTTACGGTAGTGTATCCACTGTATTCGCTCTGCTGTATTCATGAATACAACAGCAAAAAATGCCTAAAATCAGGGTAGTCCAGCTGTACGCGCATGTATTCACATGTATTCGTGCCATGTATTCATGAATATAGCAGCAAAACGCGCCTAAAATCATCGCAATCCAGCTGTACGTGCATGTATTCACATGTATCTGCGCTGCTGTTGTGATGACCCGATAGGTCATCTAGAGTTTTAGAACCTAATTCTATGTTTTGAAGCCTCTAGTAGCTTCTTTAAACCTTTCCCGATTTGCGTGCACAGTCCAGGTATTTTTCTGGAAGGCTTTTATGTTAAAAACTAATAAAATATGAAATTTTGCCTTGAAAATTCATTTTAGTTGACTTCAGTCAACGTTTTCAGAAAACAGACCTGGATCCATATTTTGACGGTCCCGATGGGTCCATATCGTGATTTGGGACTGGGGCGTATACCCGTAATCGAATTCAGAGGTCCCTAACTCGAGTTATTTACTTTTGTCGAAAATTAAAAGTTTAAAGGTTTAATGATTTTAAAGAATTGACCGATATTTGAATTTATTGATATCGGGTCCGTATTTTGGTTATGTAACCCGGCATAGGTTCATTGCTATATCTATGAGCTGTCTGTCAAATTTGGTGAGAAACGGAGTTGGTTTGACGTGATTAGGATGTGCAGCTGTGAAAATAGAAGGTTTAAAGTTTCTTGAAAATTTCATTTGATTTTGGTGTCCGATTCGTAGTTCTAGGCGTTATTTTGGTATTTTGATCGCGCGAGCGAGTTCGTATGAGGTTTTTTGGACTGTGTGCATATTTGGTTTGGAGCTCTCGGGTGAGTTTCGGATAACTTATGGACCTTTTAAACTTAGAAAAATCTAGTTTTTTAAGATTCAACTGTCATCTGGTGTTGTGCTTCGCGCTAGCGAAGCCTCACTTGCTATCGCGAAGGGGAATCTGGGCTAGTGCTTTTTCTTCGAAGTGAACGCGAGGCTGAGGATGCGAACGCGAAGCAGTTGTGGGATCAACCTTGCGAACGTGTCCAGCTCTACACGAATACAATGAGTAAGGGGTCTTTTTGGGGAGCAGGGGTTTGCTCTACGCGAACGCGAGCCCAGGCTCGTGAACGCGATGGCCAGGGGGGATAAACCATCGCAAAAGTGTGCAACCCCTCGCGAACGCGTAATCCACTAAGGCTTTGCTCTTTGCGAATGCATGGTTTCACGCAAACGCAATGAATACCTGACGCCTAGTGATAAAACAGAACCAATTCGGGATTTTTTCCATCCTTTAAAAATTTCAAAACTAGAAACCCCTAGAGGCGATTTTCCCAAGAGTTTTTCTTTCTCAATTTGTTGGTAAGTGATTCTAAACTAATTCTTTCAATTACCCATTACATTTCATATGTTTTCAACCTAAAATCTAGGATTTTCATGGTGGAAATTGGGGGGTTTGGGTAGAATTAGAAATTTTTGAAAAATTAAAATTTAGACCTCAAATAGAGGTCGAATTTCAAAACAAATTTTATAACCGGGCTCGGGGGTGAATGCGTAAATAAATTTTGGTCCGAACCTCAGGTTTTGACCAAGCGGGTCTGGGGTTGATTTTTGACTTTTTGGTGGAAAGTTTGGAAATTCTAAATTTATGCATTGTAATTGATTTCTTTAGCAATATTTGATATTATTGAGTCAATTGTGGTTAGACACGAGTGGTTTGGACGTGAAAGGTAGGGGAAAGGCCCCGATAGAACTTTGAATTGGTCTTTGGAGTGAGGTAAGTATTGTGGTTAGCCTTGACTTGAGGGATTAGGACTTGTTTGCATATTTGCTACATGTTTAGATGTTTAGCACAATGTATATGTGAGGTGACGAGTACTTATGCATTGTTGTTAGGTCAAAGCATGTGGTAGAATTTGTTTTCTTGCAATTTATTTTTTACCTTGATGTTGATAACCATGCTTAGTCTAGTTAATTGTTAAATTGTTCGCTCTTTACGCATTTATGAGCTATTTGAGATATTTTAGTATTATTTTCCGAAGTTGAGGATGGTATTGTGGAAACATTGTTGATGTGAGGCTTGTTCTTTCTTATTCTGTCTCCCTTTTATTTATGTTCACTGTTATATGGTAAGGGAGAGTTTTAAATCACGAAGGGTGATGCCGTGCCGTATCTATTAATTATGATAAAAGTGAGATTAAAGCAGAAGGGTGATGCCGTGCAGTTATTTTTTATTCACAATGAGGTTGAGAGTAAAAGCACGAAGAGTGATGCCGTGCCGATATTATTGTTTCACAGTGAGGTTGAGAGTAAAACCACGAAGGGGTTGAGAGAAAAAGCACGAAGGGTGATATCGTGCCAATATTATTGTTTCATAGTGAGGTTGAGAGTAAAAGCACGAAGGGTGATGCCGTGCAGTTTTGTTCATTATGTTTGTTCATTTTGCTGGTTAAAGGTTTATTGACGGTTCTTATTATCATTCTCTGTAGTGTTTATCGTATCTCGTGCCCCTTTTTCGCATGTCCCTTCCCAAAAATCACATGTTTAGCTTTACTTGTTATTGTTGTACGTATATTATTATCTGCACAGGTTTAATTCTACATGGTGTCTTATCATAGCGTCGTCACTACCTCGTCGAGGTAAGGCTCGACACTTACATAGTACTTTTGGTCGGTTGTACTCACACTATACTCTGCATTTCTTGTGCAAATTTTTGTATTGGTCCCAACTATCTGTGAGGCGTTTCAGCTTGGATTTGCTTTCGAGACTCGAGGTAGTTCTGCTGGCGTCCACCGACCTTGAAGTCCCCTTCCGTTTTCCCTAGTTTACTGTTCTTTTTCGTTCAAGGCAGTTGTATTTATTTCAAATCCTGTTTGTAGAAACTCTAGAAGCTAGTGAATTATGACTCCAGATCGGGGTTGTAATTAGATATTAAAGTTGTTTATGTTATTTCGCACTCAGTATTAATAGCAGTTCGGTTTAATTTTTCTTACTTCTCGTAATTGATTAAAATTGGCTTAAGATCCTCTAAGGTTGGCTTGCCTAGAAAGTGAAATGTTAGGCACCATCACGGTCCCGAAGGTGGGAATTCTGGATTGTGACAAGTTAGTATTAGAGCACTAGGTTTCCTAGGTCTCACAAGTCACGATCATGATTAGTAGAGTCTGGAGGATCGATACGGAGACATCTGTACTTATCTTCCATAAGCTATGAAGTATAGGAACAAATTTCACTTCTATTCGTCTCTGTCATGCGATTTTATTCTGTCATTGCTTATTGAACTCTTCTATTCTTGTCCTTCCGCAGATGGAGAGAACACATGCTACGTCTTCATCTGGACAGCAGCCGGAGCCCCTAGTGACAGCTCCTACGAGGGACGGAGGTTGAGGCTGAGGCCGCGCCAGAAGCAGAGGCAGAGCTCAGCCTAGAGCTCGAGCAGCAGCACCAATAGTGGAGCCTCAAGTGGATTTTGATTAGGAGGTTCCAGCTCAGATTGTACCTATTGGACCATCTTAGGTTCTGGAGGTGTTCATCGCCATCCCAGTGCTTCAGGACGTTCTAGTCCGTTTGGTGGGCCTTATGGAGAGTGTGGCCCATGCCGGTACATTTCCTATGGCAACAACCTTCTCTCAAGCTGGGGGAGGAGCACAGACTCCCTCTACTCACACTCCGGAGCAGATGGTTCCCTAGTATCAGACTCTAGTAGCCCCGCCAATTGGGGTAGTTTAGCCAGTTGTTGCAGCGCAGGCCAGTGATGGATCCGCCATGTCTTCTGAGGCCTTATGGAGATTGGACAAGTTTACTAAGCTCTTTCCAGTTCACTTCTGTAGTGCACCTTTAGAGGACCCACATGAATATCTTGACAACTGTCATGAGGTGTTGCGGAACATAGGTATAGTGGAGACTAATTGGGTCGATTTTGTTGTATTTCAGATGACGGGTTCCGCCAAGTAATGGTGGAGGGATTATGTGTTGACCAGTCCAGCTGGGTCTCCTGCTCTTACTTGGGGCCAATTCTCTTAGCTCTTCCTAGAGAAGTTCCTCCCTATCACGTTGAGAGAGGATTATCATCGGCAGTTCGATTATCTCCAGCAGGGTAGTGTGATTGTTACTCAGTACGAGACTCATTTTGTGGATCTAGCCCGTCATGCTCTTATTTTGTTTCCTACTGAGAGGGATAAGGTGGGGAGGTTTATAGATGGAACTCGCTCACCCCATCAGGCTTCAGATGGCCAAGGAGATTGGGGGTGAGATGTTGATGTGGGGCTATAATTCCATTGTTTCGTACATTATGTGCCTTGTATTTTACATGATTGAATGATAAAATTACACTTTATTTGTACGTAATGGAGTCTATTTTATGTGTAGGTGAATTAGACATGAAAGTAGAACAAAAGGGATACTTAAACGTTGAAAGTGTGCTCGAGAACAGTGAAAAGGAGATACCTGGCGATGCCAGGCTTGTATGTAGGCATCAGACTTGGCGAGGCTAGGCAAAAGCTAGGTTGAAGCTGGCAAGGCCAGGCAAAATCCAGGTTGAAGCTGGCGTTACGCTGGCGAGGCCAGCTTAACCAGGCGTTAGGTTAGCGATGCCAGGCCTAGGGCGAGGTCCAGTCCGAGTTTTGAAGCTTTACTTCGTTTCCTGGTTTCACTGGGATGACTGCATACCTTTGCTAAACCCACACCTTGCTCTACTTTATTCACATGACCATACTAACATTCTCTGATCATAATAGCCGAAATTCCACGAGTCTGATGCTCCTAATGCATCCGATGACCTATATACACCTTGCCCCAACTTTTTCATGACTGCCACGATACAAGAGATGTGTAGAATTTCATAACCAACTGCCGAGTCAACAAATCACTGAGTCTATACTCCTGACAAGAGCCATCACCTCATTCTGAATCAAATAATGGCATTTGCTCTTTAATACACTTCATATGATCTAATTGCACTGATCCTGGATCCAATAATCTCATATCACCAGTACGAGCTGCCCAGGCAATAAGCCACCCTAGACATGACCAACAGTCTCACATGATGCCACAATGTGCCAACAATCCACGAACTCGAACGTGATACATAAGGAAAACAAACTCCGGAAGGAACTACTAAACTCACGCAACTAATTAGACAACCGGAAAGGTATTATAAACTTTCCTCAGAAAATCGAAAACAAAACACACAAAAATAAATGTAGGGCACTATACCAGACATCACACTGTTGCGGCGTGCAAACCGATCCAAACAACATACCCGTGGCGGCGTGCCACCCGATCCACACATAAAATTCACATAAGGAGATACTTACCGAGCTAAATCGATCATTACTACAAAATACCGAATATCGGTCACAAGCACGCTAAGTACATTATACCATCCTAGGGAGACAGATAGAGCCATACGCAACAGAACTCAAGCATAACTAAGGTGCGATATATGATCTGAATCTCAAGAACCATCCTGCTCACATAACACCATCGCTACACGGAACCTCAAAACAAAAGAAAATTACCAAGCCATTTCACAACTCACACGACACAATATAGTATTACCTAAAATAGCAGACGCCAAAATAACATCCAACGTTCTAATACTCCTCCATGAGGAGCACTATGCTGAAATGAACACATCCCTCCTTGAAAAAGGGACATTGTCCCATATTGGAAGAGGAAAAGGTTTTTGATGGGTATATACTCAATTGCTCTTCCTCTAGCTCTTAAAGAGTTGAGAAGAAGGCAAGCCTCCCACCGTCGTCATCGCTCGCTCGCTCAACTTCGGCTTCTGCTTCGGTCAATCGATTGATTGATTAATTTTTTGGACCAAAAAGGTATGTAGACTTGTTAAGTCTCTTTACGGACTAAAACAAGCACCCAAACAATGGCATGCGAAATTTGACCAAACAATGTTGTCAAATGGTTTTAAGATAAATGAATGTGATAAATGTGTACACATTAAAAATGTTCAAAATCACATAGTCATTATTTGCTTATATATGGATGATATGCTGATAATGAGTAATGACATTGCCAACATAAATGCGACTAAGTGTATGCTAACTAGCAAGTTTGATATGAAGGACTTGGGAGTTGCTGATTCAATTCTGGGAATTAAGATCCATAAGACTCTTCAAAGTCTAGCATTGTCACAATCTCATTATATTAAGATAGTACTTGAAAAATTCAAGCACTTAGGGTTTAATGTTTCAAAGACTCCAATTGACGTGAATCTTGCATTAGCAAAGAACAAAGACCAAACCATATCACAATTGGATTATGCTCGTGTGTTGGGATGCTTAATGTATATTATGAATTGTACACGACCAGATATAGCTTGTGCTATAAGTAAACTGAGTCAATACACGAGCAATCTAGGTCGATCTCATTGGATGGCAATGAAACGAGTTTCGGGATATTTAGAACATACCCAGGACTTTGCTTTGCACTACAGTAAATATCCTATGGTGATTGAGGGATACTGTGATGCAAATTGGATCACCGGTCAACTGATTCTAAGTCCACAAGTGGATATGCATTCACTATTGGTGGAGGAGCGGTATCTTGGAAGTCGTCCAAACAAACTTGTATTGTCCGCTCTACAATGGAGGCTGAGTTCATAGCCTTAGATAAAGCCTGTGAAGAAGCTGAATGGCTTCGAAATTTCTTGGAACACTATTCCATTTTGGCCCAAATCATTGGCACCAACATGCATACATTGTCATAGTCAAGCGGCAATTGGAAGGGCTGGGAGCGTTATGTATAACGGTAAATCTCGTCATATACGAAGAAGACATAAAATTGTTAGGAAATTACTCTCTAGAGGAATTATTACGATTGACTATGTAAAGTCAAGCGATAATGTATCGGATCCACTTACAAAAGGTCTAACTAGAGAGGTAGTTGAGAAATCATCAAGGGGAATGGGACTATGGCCGAGAACAAGTCATTGTGGTAGTAATTCTACCTAGAGCATTGGATATCCCAATATATAGGTTCAAGGAGATCAAACAAAGTCATTAATGACGGTTCAACATTGTCAACTAAAATTTTGGTCCATTCTCGCAATGAGACTATGTTCAGTACCAAGGATAAAACATTAAGGCTTTTTAATGATTTCTAAATTTGATACGGGATATATCAAATAGTGTATCCACGGGATGACACATTTAGGAATCACCTATGTAAGTGTGAAGTGTTAGCCGCTTCAAGGAGAATTTTGTAAGGCTAGTTCTCTACGCACTTATGAAACCATGCAGTGTTCATGGATGAAACGAACAAAACAATGAGAACCAAAGACGATTAAGGGTTGGTTGTGTGACTTATGGTTGTCTAGGTATACACCAAAGTTCGACGGTTCAAATATATCAAATCTATCGATTGAAAGAGTATATCCGACATAAGTTCACTACGGAAAGTTCAAAGGGAAACCTACTTATCCAGATGCAATTAATCCTTGCTTTAGAATCACACAGTTTTTCATGCATATTTCCGTGATATAGACATTACCCATTCATGTGGGGGATTGTTGAGTTTAAAGCTAAATTAGGCTTAAAATAGGGGTGAATGAGAAATGGAGAGAAAATGAAATATTTGAGTTTCATTCGAGATTCCCTCCTTGACAAAGGGACATTGTCCCATATTGGAAGAGGAAAAGGTTTGTGATGGGTATATATTCAATCGCTCTTCTTCTAGCTCTTAAATATTTGAGAAGAAGGCAAGCCTCGCACCATCGTCGTCGTCGTTGCTTGCTCGACTCGGTTTCGGCATCGGATTTGGTCAAATGAATGATTGATTGATTAATTTTTGGACCAAATTTTTTTGTTAATAGTAAATATTAACAGAAATGTTATTAAATATCCATTTTAATAACAGAATATTATTATTAAAATATTAATATTAAATCCAACGGAATATTAAACATTTTTCCGTTATCCTTTATCCGTTTTTCGATTTTATAACTGAAAATTAACATCCATCTTGAATTCCCGATTTATTGTTGAGTAAATAGCCATTTATATTATTGAATTTATGTTATGGCCGTTTTACATAAATAGTTATTCTGAAGAGTTGCACCTCATCAGTTTTGAGCTCAACATTGGCTATAAATACAAGCCCATTTGCTCAGATTTTCCATACGATTTTCTGAGTTCTCCTCCTTTCTTCTGCATTGTTTTTAACTTCAAAGAAAGCAACAGTAAGTGTGATTTGCTACCGAACTTTGTGTTCGCTGAAACACTAGGGTTTGAAGTACCATTACACCAATGTGTAATTCGTTCTATCCTGGAAGGAAATAATCCACAACCTTGGGTACTAGGAGGGGTTAAATTCCTTAAGGAAACACTGTGAATTCAGTGAGGTCAGATTAACTTCTGTTTCGTTTATACTTCTGTTTATATGTTATTTTATTTTCTCCAGAATTATTTTACAAATACAGTTTACTAACAAGCTTAAGGAATTTAATTTTTATTTTCTGTATTTGTGTTTTATTCATTGTTCTAGAGATTAAAACCTTTGTGGTTTTCTACTCCATTGGAGATTAAAATCTATGTGATTTTAACGTTTGTTTGTGTCATTATTTTATAGAAATGACTAATGACAACGGGAACCAGACTGTTCCGATGGTGACTGCCAATTCATCGACAAGCGGAACACCGACGTTGGCACCGGCAGAAAAACCCAAAAAAAAATTTTGGGATTGATTTCAAGCGGTGGTAGTAGAAGATGTTCTTCTACTTGACTACTTTAAGTCTACAAAAGTTCATTAAGGAAGATGTTCCTGTTCTGCCCGATGAAACTCCAGAGACTGAACACTTTCTTGTGATTGAGGCATGGAAGCATTCTGATTTTCTGTGCAAGAATTATATTCTGAGCGGACTGGAGGATGATCTGTATAGCGTCTACAGTGGTGTGGAGACGTCAAAAGAATTATGGATTGCGCTTGAAAAAAAATAAAAAACTGAAGATGCCGGGTTGAAGAAATTCGTTGCCGCTAAGTTTTTGGACTACAAAATGGTATATAGCAAGTCTGTTATTACCCAAGTCCAGGAATTGCAAGTGATTATTTACGATATCCTTGCTGAAGGTATAAGTCGAATTAATACCGATGTTGAACGTAGTAATTTTAGTATTTTTACTAACAAAATTTTAATTCAAGGTCTTGTCATCAATGAAGCATTCTAAGTAGCAACAATGATTGAGAAGTTGCCTCCTTTGTGGAAGGACTTCAAAAACTACTTGAAATACAAACACAAGGAGATGCCGCTTGAAGATCTCATTGTTCGGTTGAGAATCGAAGAGGACAGCAAAACTGCTAAAAAGAGAGGCCGTGGAAACTCAACAATAATGGGAACAATCATTGTTGAGGATACTTCTCAAAATAAGAGAAAGAGGAAGCAGGCTTCTGGACCGAAAAGAAACCCAAGTAAGAAGCGGTTCAACGAAAATTGCTACAACTGCGGGAAATCTAGACACAAATCTACAGATTGTCTTTCTCCGAAGAAAGACAAGAAGAAGGGTCAAGCAAACATGGTTGAAAAGCACGAAGATGTTGCTGACTTGTGTCTATGATTTCTGAATGCAACCTAGTGGGAAATCCTAAGGAGTGGTGGATTGATTCTGGAGCCACTCGCCATGTTTGTGCTGTTAGGGAAGCGTTTGCTACATATGCTCCTGTTGGACCCAAATAGACGCTTTCTATGGAAAATGCTGCAACGACCAAAATTGAAGGATGTGGGAAGATATTTCTAAAAATTACTTCTGGAAAGGTGGTGACTTTGAACAATGTTCTTCATGTTCCCGAGATTAGGAAGAACTTAGTCTGTGCTGGACTTCTTGTTAAGAATGGTTTTAAGTGTGTCTTTGTATCCGATAAGGTTGTAATAAGCAAGAATGAAATGTTTGTAGGAAAAGGTTACCTCACTGAGGGCCTTTTCAAGCTGAATGTCATGGTTGTTGAGAATGATAATAAAATTTCAGCTTTGTCTTACTTACTCGAGTCAAATGAATTATGCATATACGTTTGGGTCATGTCAATTATAAAACCTTGCGGAAAATGATTAACTTGGAAGTATTGCCTAAGTTTGAATGCGATAAATCAAAATGTCAAATATGTGTGGAATCAAAATGAAAGGAATTCAAATCCTTTAGACTTGATTCACACAAATATTTGCGACATGAAGTCAATACCATCTCGCGGTGGAAAGAAGTATTTCATAACTTTTATTGACGATAGTACTCGATATTGCTATATTTACTTACTCAATAGTAAAGATGAAGCAATAGACGCATTCAANGAAAATCAAAATGATAAGAAGTGATAGGGGTGGTGAATATGAATCTCCTTTCGAAGAAATATGGTTAGAATATGGAATTATTCATCAAACAACGGCCCTTTACACTCCCCAATCCAATGGGATTGCGGAAAGAAAGAATCGTTCATTAAAGGAGATGATGAACGCGTTGTTGATAAGTTCTGGTTTGCCGCAGAACTTGTGGGGGGAAGCCATTCTTACGGCTAATCGAATATTAAATCGAGTGCNATTGTTAAGTTCTGGTTTTCCACAGAACTTGTGGGGGGAAGCTGTTCTTACGGCTAACCGGATACTAAATCGAGTACCCCATAGCAAAATACAACCCATTCCATATGAAACATAGAAAGGAATGAAGCTCAACTTGAATTATTTTAAAGTGTGGGGTGTTTGGAAAAAGTGAAAGTTCCTAAACCCAAAAGGGTAAAAATAGGACCAAAAACCGTTGATGTATTTTCATAGGATATGCGACCAATAGTAAAGCATATCGATTTCTGGTTCATAAATCAGAAAATACCGACGTTCATAATAATACGGTTGTAGAATCAGATAATGCTGAGTTCTTTAAAAATATATATCCGTATAAAAAGGAATGTGAGTCTATTGGTGAAGGATCTAAAAGACCTCAGGAAGAAACAAAAGAAAGTACATTTAATCAGGAGGATCCAAGACGTAGTTAATTTCAAATAATGTCTACTTCATTTGGACCAGATTTTGTGACTTTCTTATTGAAAAATGAGCCTCGAACATTTAAAGAAGCTATGTCTTCTTCAGAATCACTGTTTTGGAAAAAGGCAGTCAGTAGTGAAATAGAATCCATATTGAACAACCATACATGAGAATTGGTTGATCTTCCTCCTGGAAATATAACCTTTGGGTTCTAAATGGATTTTTAAGAGGAAAATGAAAGATGATGGCACTATTGATAAATTTAAGGCAAGACTCTTTGTCAAAGGGTATAGACAACGAGAAGGTCTTGACTACTTTGATAAATACTCTCCAGTTACAAGAATTACGTCCATATGGATGTTAGTAGAATTAGCTATAGTGTATGGTCTTGAAATTCATCAAATGGACGTTAAGACAACCTTCTTGAATGGATATTTGGAGGAACAAATCTACATGGAACAACCTGAAGGGTTTGTGGTTCCAGGTAAAGAAAAGAAGGTATGTAGACTTGTTAAGTCTCTTTACGGGCTAAAACAAGCACCTAAACAATGGCATGCGAAATTTGACCAAACAATATTGTCAAATAGTTTTAAGATAAATGAATGTGATAAATGTGTGTACATTAAAAATGTTCCAAATATCATAGTCATTGTTTTCTTATATGTGGATGATATGTTGATAATGAGTAATGACATTGCCAACATAAATGCGACTAAGTGTATGCTAACTAGGAAGTTTGATATGAAGGACTTGGGAGTTGCTGATTTAATTCTGGGGATTAAGATCCATAAGACTCCTCAAGGTCTGGCATTGTCACAATCTCATTATATTAAGACAGTACTTGAAAAATTCAAGCACTTAGGGTTTAAAGTTGCAAAGACTCCAATTGACGTGAATCTTGCATTGGCAAAGAACAAAGGCCAAAGCATGTCACAATTGGATTATGCGCGTGTGTTGGGATGCTTAATGTATATTATGAATTGTACACGACCAGATATAGCTTGTTCTATAAGTAAACTGAGTCGATACACGAGTGTAGACATGTAAATTTTGACCCTCCCCGTGATTTTACACATTTAATTGTTTTAATATTTAATTTAGGTCCAATATCGCTATTTTAACTTTTAACTTTTTTGCTTTATTTTATCACAAATATTTTCCTTTATTTTAGCTAATAGGTATTTGATCTAGTTACTTTTAATTTACCTTAGTTTTCATGAAATTGAAAAATATTATATAGTCTTAGTTTTAGCTAATAGCTTTTGCTTTAGTAAATATTAAGTATTAGTTATATTTCTTTAATATCGTTACTTTATTTCTCCTTTAATATTTTTTTTATTTGGATAACTAGTATCTTTGTCTTGTTATTTATAAGTTTTCCTTAAGAAAAAGAAAAGGAAAATATAAGAACCAATCTAATTGCCACATGACAACAAGATTCCTTTCTATCTTTTGCCATAACAAATTCTCACCTGCACAAGCACATGGGGGCCTACCTAATTATTCCTTTCTTTGGATTTTTGTGAAAAATATATAGACACACCTAACAGATATACAGACACACAAGAGAGAGGGGGACGCTGAAGAACTCCTCTGGATTCCGAGATACAAAAAAAACGGAAAGGAGGAGAAATAGAGAACATTTTCCTTCTTCTTCTTCAAGCAAATCACAGTATCCATACATCATTAAAATACCATTTTCTTCATAACTTCACCATGAAAAGCACATAGAAACTCATCTCTTGTTCCCTTACATCTTTTCCATAAAATCAGTCCCCAAAACTTTGAAGCTCTAAAAAATGTAGCCACGAAAGCCGGCCATCCGAACACCTTTAAGTCCGCCAGAAACCAACCGCCGGAATAACACCCTGCAACCGATGCCTCTCCCACCACAACAACACATCAGTCACACCTTTAGGAAAAACAGAGACAGCTGTGGCGGATCTTCTTCTGGCCGGCGAAAATAGCCACTCACCTCTATTGAAGAGTCCTAGCAACAGCAGCGGTCATCGCCTCTCCGAACTCTTTGTCTAATTTGAAAAAGAAAACTGCAGAAAGCTTTCGTGAATATGATGTCAAATGGCGTGAGAAAGCCGCCAGGGTAAAGCCTCCAATGGACAAAGCAGAAATGGTTATGGTCTTCCTACTGGCCCAAGAGGCGGACTACTTCCAGAATATGATGTCTGCTACGGGTAGACCATTCGCTGAAGCTATAAAAATTGGGGAGATGGTCGAAAGAGGTTTAGAAACGGGCCGAATTTTGAGTCAGGGTGCTTTT
This sequence comes from Nicotiana paniculata, assembly GCA_005239505.1. Classification (NCBI taxonomy): domain Eukaryota; kingdom Viridiplantae; phylum Streptophyta; class Magnoliopsida; order Solanales; family Solanaceae; genus Nicotiana; species Nicotiana paniculata. The sequence continues at coordinate 46,832 of ML333382.1, forward strand.
AAGGCTACATCCAGGCCGTTCAGAATGGTTCGGAGGGTTTGATGAACAGAAACGAGATAGAAGAGGGAGCTATGAAGTTAGGTCAAGAAAGTAAAACAATGAATCGGAACAGCCAAAGGAAAATTGGTTCAGTTTGGAAAGGACCATGCATTGGAACAAGAGTACTGCCAAAAGAGTGTGTTGTACTTGGGGCTCGAAGAAAACGTCCCTGAAACAACTGTCAACGCAGGTGCAGTCAAAAGGTACTATGTTTGATCCTCCATATATTTTCAAATGTTCTCCTGTTAGGATGACGAAGGCTTTCATTCTCGCTACCCAAACACCATTAACCCTTTTGCAAACCCTTTGAGCCGGTTACTCTTCTTTGATTACCCTCTTTGGAACCCGAAAGTGTTATTGGAAAACAAAAACAAAAAAAGAAAAAAAGAAAAAATTGATTGATTGAAAAATGAAAAAAAAAAGAGGAAAAAAAAATGATGATGAAATGCAAAAAAAAGAGAGAGAACAAGGAAGCAAAAGAAAGAGAAAACAAAACAAAACAGAGGAGAAACAAAACAAAAACAAAAATATTTCCCTGAACTACGTTCGACTTGATTCCGAAAGGATACATAGGCAGCCTCTCCCTGGGGTTCAGTCACACCAAAATAAAAATTTCACATCTCCCCAAGAGTTTAAGCTAGGGAAAGTGTTAAGATTCGGTAATGTGTCGCATGAAAGGTTCCAAAGCTGTAGCTCAATCCAAATTCTTTTCACCAAAAACCCTGTTCAAGTCCTTCAGATCAATCGACATAGATGTCCAAAATTAGAAAATACAGTTGTTCGGAGCAGATACAAGCAATGAGAGAAATCAAAATGAGAGAGTCTTGTTAGTGAAAACTCGCAAAGAGAACTACAAGGAAACAGTAAGAAGAGAAATGAGAGAGGTTGGTTGGTGAAAATTCGCAAAGGGCACCACTAATCGAAAAGGATAATGATTCACTGATATAGACACAATCCGGGGCAAGGTTTCTAGATCTCGAGATGATAGTTGTGATAAATTTCTTAGAGTCGGACGGTTTACACGGATCAGGCATCCAGTCCAAATGGCATGTCATGTTCATTGAAGTCCGCATGCACTCTAAATAAGTCATTCTTTCCTTTCCTCGAAAGGGACACCTTTTGTTTAAATTCGTTGTCCATCCTGTCGTTTATTTTTCTTTTGAATCCCTTCGGTCTAACTCTGTCCCGAAACTAAGGCAAAGAAAAGATGGCAAGACTGATTTACAGGGCTCTCATTTGACACGGGCTAATATGCAAAAGGCACCCAGCCTCGTCAGGGGCATCGAGTTGATCCCGACTGGCCGAAGCGGTCGATACTTCAAACTCAAAGCCATGAAAGGAGGAAGTTGAATTGAAGTGCCTATAAAGGCGATTGAAGTTGAA